>JAUUTY010000528.1:0-188279 GCA_030979885.1 Lolium multiflorum | reverse complement strand
AGAGTGCCCACTACCATTCGCTGACAACAACAAACACCTCTCAAAACTTCATTTTTATACTTTATAAGCCAAAACCAAAGCTCTAGGACAAATATAGCAATCAATGCTTCCTCCGCGAAGGGCCTTTCTTTTACTTTTATGTTGAGTCAGCTCACCTATTTCTCTCCATCTCAAGAAGCAAACACTTGTGTGAACCTGCATTGATTCCTACATACTTGCATATTGCACTCATTATATTACTTTATGTTGACAATATCCATGAGATATACATGTTGTTACAAGTTGAAAGCAACCGCTGAAACTTAATCTTCCTTGTGTTGCTTCAATGCCTTTACTTTGAATTTATTGCTTTATGAGTTAACTCTTATGCAAGACTTATTGATGTTTGTCTTGAAAGTACTATTCATGAAAAGTCTTTGCTATATGATTCAGCTTGTTTACTCATTGCATTACCATTGTCTTGAATCGCTGCATATTCATCTCATATGCTTTACCATAGTATGATTAAGATCTAAAAGTTGGTGGCATGTCACTTCAAAATTATCTTTCTTATCGTTTACCTACTCGACGACGAGTAGGAACTAAGCTTGGGGATGCCGATACGTCTCCGACGCATCGATAATTTCTTATGTTCCATGCTTGTTTTATGACAATACCTACATGTTTTATACATACTTTATGATGATTTTATGTGTTTTCCCGGAACTAACCTATCGACGAGATGCCGAAGTGGTTGTTGTTTTCTGCTGTTTGTGGTTTCAGAAAAATCCTAGTAAGGAAATATTCTTAATTGGACGAAATCAACGCCCAAGATCTTAGAATTGCATGAAGCTTCCAACACCCGAGAGCCACCAGAGGGGGCCCGTGGGCCCCACACACCAGGCTGGCGGGGCCAGGAGGTGGGCCGCGCCGCCCTACTGTGTGGTGTCTCTCACACTCTTCCGACTCGCTCGTTTCATAAAACAACCTCACCTAAAACACGATACGGAAAAGCCACTTCGCACGAGAAACCTTTCCGTAGCCGCCGCTACGCGAAGCCAAGATCCTGGGACAAGATCCCTGCTCCGCACGCCGCCGGACGGGAAGTGCCCCCGAAGGGCTTCTCCATCGACACCACCGCCATCTTCATCACCGTTGTTGTCTCCCATGAGGAGGGAGAAGTTCTCCATCGAGGCTAAGGGTTGACCTGTAGCTATGTGGTTAATCTCCCCATGTACTTCAATACAATAATCTCATGAGCTGCCTACATGATTGAATTCATATGATGATACTTGTAATCTAGATGTCATTATGCTAGTCAAGTGGATTTTATTTATGTGATCTCCGGAGACTCCTTGTCCCACGTGTGTAAAGGTGAGATGGGATTCGCGGCGGCGGCGTCTGATGGCGTGTAACTCACACGTTCGTTGGGAACCCCAAGAGGAAGGTATGATGCGCACAGCAGCAAGTTTTCCCTCAGAAAGAAACCAAGGTTTATCGAACCAGGAGGAGCCAAGAAGCACGTTGAAGGTTGATGGCGGTGGAGTGTAGTGCGGCGCAACACCAAGGATTCCGGCAACAACGTGGAACCTGCAGACAACACAACCAAAGTACTTTGCCCCAACGAAACAATGAGGTTGTAATCTCACCGGATTGCTGTAACAAAGGATTAACCGTATTGTGGAAGATGATTGTTTGCAGAAACAAGAGAACAAGATGGTAAAGAGATTGTATTTCAAAGAGCAAGAATTGGACCGTGTCCATACCACTTCATGAGTGTGTTCCTCCCATAAGATAAACAAGATGTTGGGTGAACAAATTACAGCCAGCAATTGACAAATAAAGAGGGCATGACCATGCACATAGCATATTATGAGTGTAGTGAGATTTAATTGGGCATTACGACAAAGTACATAGACCGCCATCTAGCATGCATCTATGCTCAAAAAGTCCACCTTCAGCATTATCATCCGAACCCTCCAAGATAAGTTGCTAACAAATGTACAATTGTATTAAGTATTGCGCGTAATGTACTAGTAACTACATCCTTGAACATAGCACTAATGTTTTATCCCTAGTGGCAACAAAACACATCCATAACCTTAGAACTTTCTTTCACCGTCTCGTATATCAATGGAGGCATGAACCCACTATCGAGCATAAATATCTCTCTTGGAGTTACAAGCATCTATTTGGGCAGAGCATCTACTAGTAACGGAGAGCAAAGATCATAAACAACACATAGACATAACTTTGATAATCAACATAACAAGTATTCTCTATTCATCGATCCCAACAAACGCAACATATAGAATTACAGATAGATGATCTTGATCATGTTAGGCAGCTCACAAGATCCGACAATGAAGCACAATGGGGCGAAGACAACCATCTAGCTACCGCTATGGACCCATAGTCCAGGGTTAGACTACTCCACACATCACCCCGGAGGCGACCATGGCGGCGTAGAGTCCGCCGGGAGATGATTCCCCTCTCCGGCAGGGTGCCGGAGGCGATCTCCGGGATCCCCCGAGATGGGATCGGCGGCGGCGGCCTTCCGGGGAAGGCTCGTAGACGTGGCTCCCGAACCGGCTCTCGGTGAACGAGGCTTTGGCAGGCGGGAAGGGCAGGTCAGAGGCGGCACGAGGGCCCTGACACCACGTGGGCCGCGCGGCCAAGGGGCCGCCGCCCCAGGTCCGGGCACCTCGTGGCCCCACTTCGCTTCCTCTTCGACTTCCGGAAGCTTCGTGGCAAAATAGGACCCCGGGCGTTGATTTCGTCCAATCGAGAATATTTCGTTACTAGGATTTCTCAAACCAAAAACAGCAGAGGAACTGGCACTTCTGCATCTTGTTAATAGGTTAGTTCCGTAAAATGCACGAATATGACATAAAGTGTGCATAAAAACATGTAGATATCATCAATACTGTAGATAATAAATTATCGATACGTCGGAGACGTATCAGCATCCCTGTTTAGTTCTGCTCGTCCCGAAAGGTAAAAACTATAAAAAGATAATTTCCGGAGTGACATGCCATCATAACCTTGATCATACTATTTGTAAAGCATATGTAGTGAATGCAACGATCAAAACAATGTATATGACATGAGTAAACAAGTGAATCATATAGCAAAGACTTTTCATGAATAGTAGTTCAAGACAAGCATCAATAAGTCTTGCATAAGAGTTAACTCATAAAGCAATAATTCAAAGTAAAGGTATTGAAGCAACACAAAGGAAGATTAAGTTTCAGCAGCCGTTGCTTTCAACTTGTAACATGTATATCTCATGGATATTGTCAACATAAAGAGTAATATAATAAGTGCAATAAGAAATATGTAGGAATCAATGCACAGCTTCACACAAGTGTTTGCTTCTTGAGGTGGAGAGAAATAGTTGAACTGACTCAACATAAGTAAAAGAATGGTTCTCCATAGAGGAAAAGCATCGATTGCTATATTTGTGCTAGAGCTTTGATTTTGAAAACATGAAACAATTTTGTCAACGGTAGTAATAAAGCATATGTATCATGTAAATTATATCTTACAAGTTGCAAGCCTCATGCATAGTATACTAATAGTGCCCGCACCTTGTCCTAATCAGCTTGGACTACCGGATCATCGCAATGCACATGTTTTAACCAAGTGTCACAAAGGGGTACCTCTATGCCGCCTGTACAAAGGTCTAAGGAGAAAGCTCGCATTGGATTTTTCGCTATTGATTATTCTCAACTTAGACATCCATACCGGGACAACATAGACAACAGATAATGGACTCCTCTTTT
This sequence comes from Lolium multiflorum, assembly GCA_030979885.1. Taxonomy (NCBI): domain Eukaryota; kingdom Viridiplantae; phylum Streptophyta; class Magnoliopsida; order Poales; family Poaceae; genus Lolium; species Lolium multiflorum. The sequence continues at coordinate 184,515 of JAUUTY010000528.1, read as the reverse complement.
ATGCATAAGCATGTAACAACAATTAGTAATTTTCATATGAGATTGAGGATATTTGTCCAAACTGAAACTTCCACCATGGATCATGGCTTTAGTTAGCGGCCCAATGTTCTTCTCTAACAATATGCATGCTTAACCATAAGGTGGTAGATCTCTCTTACTTCAGACAAGACGAACATGCATAGCAACTCACATGAAATTCAACAAAGAGTAGTTGATGGCGTCCCTACTGAACATGGTTATCGCACAACAAGCAACTTAATAAGAGATAAAGTGCATAAGTACATATTCAATACCACAATAGTTTTTAAGCTATTTGTCCCATGAGCCATATATTGCAAAGGTGAATGATGGAATTTTAAAGGTAGCACTCAAGCAATTACTTTGGAATGGCGGAAAATACCATGTAGTAGGTAGGTATGGTGGAGACAAATGGCATAGTGGTTGGCTCAAGTATTTTGGATGCATGAGAAGTATTCCCTCTCGATACAAGGTTTAGGCTAGCAAGGCTTATTTGAACAAACACAAGGATGAACCGGTGCAAAAATCACATAAAAGACATATTGAAAACATTATAAGACTCCACACCTTCCTCGTTGTTCAAACTCAATACTAGAAATTATCTAAATCCTTAGAGAAACCAAATATGCAAAACCAAATTTCAGCATGCTCTCTATGTATTTCTTCATTAATAAGTAAAGTATATGATGCAAGAGCTTAATAATGAGCACAACAATTGCCAAGTATCACATTACCCAAGACATTTATAGCAATTACTACATGTATCATTTTCCAATTCCAACTATATAACAATTTAACGAAGAAGAAACCGCCATGAATATTATGAGTAGAAACTAAGGACATACTTGTCCATATGCTACAGCGGAGCGTGTCTTCTCCATAAAGTGAATGCTAGGATCCATTTTTATTCAAACAAAACAAAAACAAAAACAAACCGACGTCCAAGCAAAGCACATAAGATGTGATGGAATAAAATATAGTTTCACGGGAGGAACCCGATAATGTTGTCGATGAAGGAGACGTATCACATCCCCAAGCTTAGACGCTTGAGTCTTCTTAGTATATGCAGGGGTGAAATCCACCGGGGCATCCCCAAGCTTAGAACTTTCACTCTCTGATCATGTTGCATCATACTCCTTTCCCTTGATCCTTGAAAACTTCCTCCACACCAAACTTAGAACAACTCATTAGAGGGTTAGCGACAATAAAAATTAACATGTTCAGAGGTGACACAATCATTTTTAACACTTCTGGACATTGCATAAAGCTACTGGACATTAATGGATCAAAGAAATTCATCCAACATAGCAAAGAGGCAATGCGAAATAAAAGGCAGAATCCTGTCAAAACAGAACAGTTCGTATTGACGAATTTTATCGAGGCATCAGACTTGCTCAAATGAAAATGCTCAAATTTAATGAAAGTTGTGTACATATCTGGGGATCACTCACGTAAATTGGCATAATTTTCTGAGTTACCTACAAAGAAAACAGCCCAGATTCGTGACAGCAAAGAAATCTGTTTCTGCGCAGTAATCCAAATCTAGTATGAACTTTTCTATCAACGACTTTACTTGGCACAACAAAACACTAAACTAAGATAAGGAGAGGCTGCCTATAGTAGTAAACAACTTCCAAGACACTAAATAAAAACAAAGAATGGTAGAGGTAAAAACATATTGTCTCCCATAAGCGTTTAACGCCTTCACGAAGCAGAAAAGTGTGTATCATATTATCAAGAGACTTAAGTATCAACATCAGATAATTTGTTCTAATAATAGAATCAAAAGGTAACTTCATTCTTTTTCTAGGAAAGTCATACCTTTCTTGAGAGGAAATTTATATTTAATATTACCTTCCCATATCAATGATAGCACCAATAGTCCAAGAAAAGGTCTTCCCAATATAATGGGATAAGATGCATTGCACTCAATATCCAAGACAACAAAATCAACGGGACAAGGTTATTGTTAACTGTAAATGCGAACATTATCAAATTTCCCCAAAGGTTTCTTTGTAGAATGATCAACTAAGATTAACATCCAAATAACAATTTTTTCAATGATGGCAAGTCAAGCATATTATAAATTTTCTTAGGATAACGTAAATACTTGCACCAAGATCACATAAAGCATTACAATCAAAATCTTTAACCTCATCTTAATGATGGCTCCCAACCATCCTCTAGCTTTCTAGGAATAGAGGCTTCGCGCTCTAGTTTCTCTTCTCTAGCTTTTATGAGAGCATTTGTAACATGTTGTGTGAAAGCCAAATTTATAGCACTAGCATTAGGACTTTTAGCAAGGTTTTGCAAGAACTTTATAACTTCAGAGATGTGGCAATCATCAAAATTCAAACCATTATAATCTAAAGCAAGGATCATCATCCCCAATGTTGAAAAATTTTCGTGCTAGCTTTATCACAAAGGCTTCTGTATAGCTTTAGCAACAGTGTCGCGCTTTGCATTAGAAGTGGAAACATTGCTAACACCAATTCTTTTATTATTAATAGCAGGAGGTGCAGCAACATGTGTAGCATTAGCATTACTAGTGGTGGTGATATAGTCCAAACTTTAGCTACATTCTTTTCTTTAGCTAGTTTTTCATTTTCTTCTCTATCCCACCTAGCACGCAGTTCAGCCATTAATCTTATATTCTCATTAATTCTAACTTGAATGGAATTTGTTGTATTAGTAATTTTGTTATGATGGTTTTCATTAGGCATAACTTTCGATTTCAAAAGATCAACATCAGCAGCAAGACTATCAACTTTAGAAGCAAGTATATCAATTTTCCCAAGCTTTTCTTCAACAGATTTGTTAAAAGCAGTTTGTGTACTAATAAATTCTTTAAGCATGGCTTCAAGTCCAGGGGGTGTGTTCCTATTATTATTGTAAGAATTCCCATAAGAATTACCATAGCCGTTGCCATTATTATAAGGATATGGCCTATAGTTGTTACTAGAATTGTTCCGGTAAGCATTGTTGTTGAAATTATTATTTTTAATGAAGTTCACATCAACATGTTCTTCTTGTGCAACCAATGAGGCTAACGGAACATTATTAGGATGAATATTAGTCCTATCATTCACAAGCATAGACATAATAGCATCAATCTTATCACTCAAGGAAGAGGTTTTCAGCTTTATCTTACCTTGTGGAGCTCTTTCCGTGTGCCATTCTGAGTAGTTGATCATCATATTATCAAGAAGCTTTGTTGCTTCACCAAGAGTGATGGACATAAAGGTGCCTCCAGCATTGAATCCAATAAATTCCGCGAAGAAAATTTAGTCCCGCATAGAAGGTTTGGATGATCATCCAAGTAGTCACTCCATGTGTTGGGCAATTTTTAACCAGGATTTCATTCTTTCCCAAGCTTGAGCAACATGTTCAGTATCTAATTGTTTAAAATTCATTATGCTACTCCTCAAAGATATAATTTTAGCAGAGGGATAATATCTACCAATAAAAGCATCCTTGCATTTAGTCCATGAATCAATACTATTCTTAGGAAGGATAGCAACCAATCTTTAGCTCTTCCTCTTAATGAGAAAGGGAACAATTTTAATTTTATAATGTCACCATCTACATCTTTATACTTTGCATTTCACATAGTTCAACAAAATTATTAAGATGGCAGCAGCATCATCGAACTAACATTTAAAATTGCTCGCATAACAAGATTCAAAAGCTTTAATTTCAAAGAATTCTGCTGTAGTAGCAGGTGGAGCAAAAGGTGTGCATAAGAAATCATTATTATTTGTGGTTGTGAAGTCACACAACTTAGTATTTTCAGGGTAGCCATTTTAGCAACAGGAAATAAAGCAAACTAGATAAAGTAAATGCAAGTAACTAATTTTTTGTGTTTTTGATATAGCAAACAAGATAGCAAATAAAGTAAAACTAGCAACTAATTTTTTTGTATTTTGATTTAGTGCAGAAACAAAGTAGTAAAAAACTAAGCAAGACAAAATAAAGTAAAGAGATTGAGAAGTGGAACCTCCCCTTGCGTGTCTTGATCTCCCTACAATGGCGCGTAAAAAGAGTCATTGACGTGGAGTTGAAAATCTTTGTGGTGTAACTTTTCTTCGTTCCCCGGCAACGGCAAAAAAGAGCTTGACGTGTAATCACACGTTCGTTGGGAACCCCAAGAGGAAGGTATGATGCGCACAACAACAAGTTTTCCCTCTAAAGAAACCAGGTTTATCAGAGGAGCCAAGAAGCACGTTGAAGGTTGATGGCGGCGATGTACGGCGCCAAGATTCGGCGCTAACGTGAACCCGCACAACACAACTAAAGTACTGTCCCAACGAAACAAGGAGGTTATCAATCTCACCCACACAGAATAAAGGATTAACCGTATTGTGTGGAAGATGATTGTTTCAGAAAAAAGAGAACAAGATTAGTAGATTGTATTTCTGAAGTATAAAGAATTGGACCGGGGTCCACAGTTCACTAGAGGTGTCTCTCCCATAAGATAAATGCATGTTGGGTGAACAATTACGGTGGGCAATTGACAAATAAAGAGGGCATGACCATGCACATACATATTATGATGAGTATAGTGAGATTTAATTGGGCATTACGACAAAGTACATAGACCGCCATCTAGCATGCATCTATGCCTAAAAAGTCCACCTTCGTGTTAATATCCGAACCCCTCCAAACATTAAGTTGCTAACACTGCATAATGCATTAAGTATTGCGCGTAATGTAACTAGTAACTACATCCTTGAACATAGACTAATGTTTTATCCCTAGTGGCAACAAAGACATCCACAACCTTAGAACTTTCTGTCACTGCCCAGATATCAATGGAGGCATGAACCCACTATCGAGCATAAATACCCCTCTGAGTTACAAGCATCTACTTGGGCCGAGCATCTACTAGTAACTGAGAGCATGCAAGATCATAAACAACACATAGACATAACTTTGATAATCAACATAACAAGTATTCTCTATTCATCGGATCCCAACAAACGCAACATATAGAATTACGTATAGATGATCTTGATCATGTTAGGGTGCTCACAAGATCCGACAATGAAGCACAATGGGGAGAAGACAACCATCATATTCGTGCCATTCAGAGTAGACTACTCACACATCACTCCGGAGGCGACCATGGCGGCGTGAGTCCTCCGGGAGATGATTCCCCTCTCGCAGTGGTGCCGAGGCGATCTCCCCGGATCCCCCGAGATGGATCGCGGCGGCGGCGTCTCCGGGAAGGTTTTCCGTATCGTGGCTCTAGCTGGGGGTTTCGCAACGGAGGCTTTTAGGCAGCTGTGTCAGAAGCGGCACGAGGGCCCACACCACGTGCCGCGCGGCCAAGGGGGGGCCGCGCCGCCCTAGGGTCTCGGGCACTCCGTGGCCCCACTTCGTCTCCTCTTCTGACTTCCGGAAGCTTCGTGGCAAATAGGACCCCGGGCGTTGGATTTCGTCCAATTCCTAGAATATTTCGTTACTAGGATTTCTGAAAAAAAAAAAAAACAACAGAAAACAGGAACTCGCACTTCGGCATCTTGTTAATAGGTTAGTTCTGAAATGCACGAATATGACATAAAGTGTGCATAAAACATGTAGATATCATCAATAATGTGGCATGGAACATAAGAAATTATCGATACGCTGGAGACGTATCAGCATCCCCAAGCTATATTTCATAATACTTATTCACTGTTATGAATAGCATAGTGAAGTGCTTATTTATATCCCTTTATGATTACAATGTGTTTTGTATCACTATTAATCTATGTGCTACTCTAGTGATGTTATTAAAGTAGTATATTCCTCCTCCATGATGTAAAGGTGACAAGGTGTGCATCGTAGTACTTGGCGAGGTTATGATTGTAATCTCTTGTAGATTATGAAGTTAATTATTGCTATGATAGTATTGATGTGATCTATGCCTTCTTCATAGTGATGGTGACAGTGCATGCTATGTTAGTACTTGGTGTAATTGCAATGATCTATCATGCACTCTAAGGTTATTTAAATATGAATATCGAATATTGTGGAGCTTGTTCCGGCATTGAGGGTTTGTGTAATCCTACACAATTAGTGGTGTTCATCATCCAACAAGAGAGTGTAGAGTATAGCATTTATCTATTTATTCTGTTATGTGATCAATGTTGAGAGTGTCCACTAGTGAAAGTATAATCCCTAGGCCTTGTTCCCAAATACTGCAATCGCGCTTGTTTACTGTTTTACCGCATCCGTACTCGTCGCAATATTACCACCATCAACCACACGCCAGTTGTAGTATCAAGCTATTTTCTGGTACCGTTACTACTGCTCATATATATTCATACCACCTGTATTTCACTATCTCTTCGCCGAACTAGTGCACATATACATCTGACAAGTGTATTAGGTGTGTTGGGGACACAAGAGACTTCTTGTATCGTTGCTTTGTGGTTGCATGAGAGGGATATCTTTGACCTCTTCCTCCTGAGTTTGATAAACCTTGGGTGATCCACTTAAGAGAAACTTGCTGCTGTTCTACAAACCTCTGCTCTTGGAGGCCCAACACTGTCTACAAGAATAGAAGCACCCGTAGACATCAGTCGTCTACACAAGGGTGTAGGAGCACATATTGTTATGCAATTCTAGAAACTAGATATGTTGTCGTTATGCTGATTTGGAAACTAGATATGTGAGGGTGTACAATCATAAGCTGATGTGCATATGTTATAATATATACATAAGGGTTTACAATAATATATTGGTGTGTAAATCAAGAAACTAAATTATGTTCTTTATATTCTATCGAGCAACATATTCAATCTAAATACTTACATAGACTAGGTTACTATGTGACTAGTCACGGTTCTTTCGATAATTTATTCATTTTAAGTTACTGAGGATATCTGACATGTATTTTAGATTTTTCCTAGGGACAACATCTCTAGAACTACATGTAACAATCAACTTATATACATATGTCATTGTCCCCGCAACTGGTGAGTCCACTACCACCCTTCCTCATATCTTCTCCTCATCCATATCCCTTTATATCCATGTGAGCAAGGTCATGCCTATGAGCACCCCCTCCTCCTCGGATCTCCTACTCTTCCTCATCCGAACTACACCCCTCATCCTCCTTCCTTGTTCAAAATCAATGGTTCCCTCTCATACTAACATATCCTCTTCATCTAGATCACACTCATATCCACCACCGTCACATTCAGTGCCCACCATGAACTTCTATCGCCCCGTTATTTTCTGTTTCTTCATCCATCGTTCCTTTCCAAAGTTTGTGAAATCAATGACTCTAATAGGAGATGCTTCACCAAAATATGGTATTGATAAGGGTAGGGGTGTTGACCTTTACGTGATTGAAATATTTTTACAAGTTTTTATTGTTACCTTATATAATTAAGATGATCCACATTCTAAGTGAGATTGGATGGGCCATAGTAATTATCTGTTATGAATGTGGTTTTGTCATGTTATTGTAGTTTACCTGATTAGATCACCCCCTGTTTTACGACAAACTAACAATCTAGGTCAAGCCTTAAATATGCATCATCGAACTAAACATTAGTAACGATCAGGATGATTCATGTTCCACCCAGGTTAAAGATGGACACAATTTTCAGTTGGCAGTTAGCATGCCAGATGAGCACAATTTCATTATGCGCTTGAGCAACAATTATTATAACTATAATGTGGGCTCAACAAATTCCTACCAAATATCGAAGTGAAGTAGACAAAATTAATTGTATACTTCAAAAACCTATGCATAACTATTTCAATGGAAATTACCAAGTCTCATTTGATATATTTAATTATTTCTACCTTCTGATATAGGTCCACATTCCAATTTGGTGTATGAACTAATGCTTAACAAAATGTATATTTTGTGATCAACTAGCAACGAATTTAGGTCTTATCAGGAAGTTAGATGCTCTTAGCGTGATCTGTACACCCATTGTCATACACGCAGGCCTCTGGTATAAGAAGAACTAGACATGGTGGATGCATGTACCCACGAACTCCAGCTTCACTTCTCGGCATGCTTTCGGCTCTGCTTTTTATGCTCGCTCATGCAGTAGTAATCGAGGCGTCAGGTGATGGCATATGCTGCAAAGTACGGCGACGTAACCAGTGCTATGCCCATTGGACAATCGGGTCAATCTGCTACATTGTTTCTTGGTATGTAGTCCTATATATATCTATGTGTTTTTCATGTTCATCTCTATCCTTATGTGTGCATATATATCCACAACAGTGCGGCTTTCCCGCTTGCTCTTCTGTTGCTACTCCATGGCACGTTCCTGAACTACCAGGGGTGGAACATGGCTGGCCCCACTTCCGCGCACCACCTCGTCCCTTCCTACTGCGACGTGGTCGGCGAGGGCGTCTTCTCCAGCGGCGCGGTACTGGTCCTCGTCAGCAGCTTCCTCGCCCTGGGCTACTATCTCGCCATGCAGCCCATGACAAGAATCCTGCCTATCGGGGATCTCCTAGTCGTTAGACAAGGCATTGTCCTTGGCCGCCTGGAACTCCAACCACCGGCACATCCTGCACATGCTTCGGTGATGGCTAGCATGAATGATGTCGTGTAATGCAATTTAATGTAATGACTGGATGTGTGAACTTGTGCGAGTCTTGTATACCTGAATCAATAAGGAAGAATTTTCCATGCACCCCACGAAAGCTTGTGCTTGACAACCACACGGTGAAGTTAGGGACATAAGGCAATTTATTTTGTTTGTGGATTGCTTGAAGAGGAAAAGGGGGTTAATTATTCGCTAGTTATTCGAGAGTTTGATATAAACCGTTGAGTCACCATTGTGGAAAAAAGACGTTTGCTACAACACTCTGCACTTGAGCCCCAATAAGTTGGTACACATAGAGTTGTTGCCATCAAGAACATTTTCTAGCACCGTTGCCGGGCAGCTGCAAGAACACATATCGGGCGCATCATCATCAAGCTGGGAGAACATCTTCATCTTCAAGGCAACATTCAATACATTTTCGGGCACCGTCTTTATCAACAAGGTGGAATCAGGTAAGCTTGGGGAAGCTGCAAATCCCGTGAGTCTTTTCTTTTCCTTTAGATCTACAAAGCAATTTACTTTTGCCGTCTCTTTTTTGTCATTTTTCGCTTAATTTGGATTTGCCTCCGGTTTTCCTTCTCCCCCTTGCTTTTACTTTCAGCATTGTCTTTACTTTCTCTTTACTTTGTGTACTATGTGATTTTGCATAATTATATGATCATAAAGGATGAAAGTGATTAAGAGGAGGATCTTTAGTATGATTAGATTGTTAAATTGCTAAATTGTACTCATTTATGATGCAGCGATGGAAAGGAAGATTCAACTCATTTATGTCCCGAACGGATGGGCAAAACAATGTGTGCGCCTATGTTCAGAAAGGGAAGTTTTAATGCTTGGGCAGGCATAAACCAGAAACAAGGCCAGCGATTTCACAAGGCACGGGCGCGCATCGATGGATTTACGATGCAGCGAGTAGCATGTGGAGCAGCATCTGGTTCCACACGTCGACGGGGCCGGGCAGGCACCAGTGCACGCAGTCGTTGTACAGCGTCACGTTCTCGTGCGCCCAGTGCCCGTACCGGCTCGGGTGCCCGTCCGGCCGGAGCACCATCGCCGCCGTCGCGTCCATGAGCATCATCCTCACCCCTCTCCCCCTCGCCGCCTCCTTGGCCGCGTTGAACTCCTCCACCTGCGCTGTGTAGAAGTCGAGCTCCTTCCCCGTGACACGCGTCTCGTTTCCCGCGTACGGCCGCGTGCGCCGGCAGTCGCCGCCCTTGTCCCAGTCCCCGCCCTCGAAGTGCGACGCCGCCGTCAGCGTCCGCACGATGGCCGTCCCGTTGAAGCCTTCCAAGTTCGCGATCGCCCGCAGCGCCGTGCGGAACGCGGCGCGCAGGGAGTAGCGCGGGCCGAGCTCGGGCACGCCCGGCACGCCGCAGGACTGGCAGCCGACGAGGCGGCCGCCGGCGTCGTAGAACATGGACGGGTGCGAGAACCAGGTCGCCCCCGAGATGATGATGTAGTCGTAGCCGGATACGAACGGCAGCCAGGCGTCGTCTGGCTCGTCCAGGTACAGGTTCCATGGCCCGTCGCTCTTAGACTTGTTCGATTTGACGAGGAACAGCGAGCGGAAGATGGTGAGGGTGAAGTCGTGCGACTCGTAGTACATTGTCACCGCTGGCTGGTTCTTCGTCGGGGAGATGTCCTTCGGGTACTCCACCTGTAAATTAACAAGCAAATTGATCAAATCTCCCATCCCAACCAACTGAAATTTGAGATGAATTCAAAGCTTCCAAGATTCATCGATGATGATTAGAGTACCTTGGAAAGGAGGCACATGAGGGACTGCATGTGGTTCCTGGCAAGCGAATCCCCGACGAACACCATGGACCGGCTCCTGACGGCGTGCAAGAACCCCGCCGCGTCGAACCGCGGGAGCTCGCACCCCTCCGGCCGCCACCGCCACTTGAGGAACCCGAGGTCCGGGCGGCCGTACTTCATGCAGTTCTGGTGCTCCTCGATCAGCGCGCAGCTGCGGTTCGTGTAGTAGGGCGCGGCGTCGTCCGGCACCCACTCGCCCCGGAAGATGTCGCATCCCTTGGGCACCCGGCCGGCAACAGCAGAAGTGGAGTTCCTGATGACTGGAGGATGGCCAGGACAAGAGATCGTGGGGATGCCGGCGCCGAAGAAAGAACCTGGGAGGCGCGTGGTGACGACGAAGAGGACGAGGACGATCGCCGGGAGGAACAGGGCCGTAGGGTTAACCAGCCGGAGCTTCTGCATCGGCTGCTTCCCAAAGAGCTTCATGCGTTTGGCAGCGAGTGCTACTGCTACTGCTGCAGGCAGGACGTTAAAAGGAGTAGCTGCTCGTCCCTGGTTAATCTGAGGATATGTGGCCAACGGTGGTTAATTGTCTGTGCTGCGGTGCTTCTTTGTTCTGGACAGCGCTCTGTGCCAGTCAATCATGTGACGGCGGTTTGAGGGGGATATACTGCTGTCACTACTGCTTCATTATCATTAATGCTGACTGCTACTCAAAAGCTAATTAATTGTGTAGCAAATATTGCATGCATAAGATTTCAGTACGGATTTTTCGGTTTGTGCATGCATCAATGAAAAGATTTCAAATACTGCAAATAACTTGAATGCATCAATGGAAAAAATCTTGCTAATTAATAAATCACAAGTCAACATGCATCGCATGATTAACAACCAGAATTTTCTTCATACATATTCTTCCACATAACAGGGTCAAAGAAATCTTTTTCACCTGTTATTAAATATTCTTTGATCTCACTTTTGCATGGATCGATGGGAAAATGTTGCAAATAATCTGCATGCATTGATGGAATAATATTGCAAATATCTGACTATATCCATGGAGTAATATTGCAAATAATCACAAGTCGACACATATTGCATGATTAACAACATAATATTATTTTAGTTTGTATGCATATTCTTCCACACAACAGTGCGGCATTAAGTTTTGGTTTAAGAACCGACCAGTCATGTACTTGAAAACCTCTTTTTATAGTGAACATTACCTACAGCAGTGACATCATATGTGATGTCATTCGTGTGCTAACTCAGTCCACTCACAAACACAAATGCATTTTGTGAAACAAATCGAAGTGATGTTTTTCGCTAGAGTGTTTCACAATGTTTCATATGTATTTGTTTAGTTTCATAAAAATTCACTTGTATTTAAAGTATTGGTTTTATATTAGATAAATATTAGAAGTCTCATCAATCTCAAAGCACTGAGTGAATGGTGAATGTGGCTCCTGTATGTAAGATTGCCATTAAAAACCTCCGGTTTGTCATGCACTTCTTTGTACTCCGTACCGTCGGTATGTGATGTGTGATATTGTCGGTGCACTGGTCATATTGGAAAGTAACATACGTTGGTGTCATGCATTTGAAAGTAGCCTATGTTATTATATCTTCATAGTCATAGTAACATAAATATAATATCATAGATGGGTGCATTAGTTAGTTTGTAGGCCCATTTTATCTTCGAAATAACATAGCTAGTTATCATAATCATCTCTCTTTATCTAATGACATGTCATAATATCAAAATGCATATTTAGCATTGCATCTGGTTGGCTGGTCTAAATTACTAACGGTCCAGAGCTACTTCCTCTGTTAGGAATTATAAGACTGCCGTGTTTCTCTAGATCGTAAATTTAACCAAATTGATACAATATATATATTATAAAACATATATCATTAGAAAGTTTAGACGTTCTACTTTCTAATAATATAATTTTATGGTATGTATATAATTTATATTATGTTAGTCAAATTGATGGTCTACTTATAATCTCTAACGGATGCAAAGTAGCAATATTTCTTTTAGTGACTCGGGACTCGGGAGAGCACTTCATAATGGAGATAGCGTACAATAGTACAAAGGCAGAGAACGCGCACATAAAACACGATCCGGGTTCAAAGGCGGAGAAACTGCACAGAAGACACGAGCGAGTGAAGACGTGAAGCTTTCTTGTTGCAAACAAATTCTTTTTTCTTCTGAGGGTGATCTTATTGCAAACAAATAGTACTCCGTACACGACAATTACCGGCAATCCAGTCTACCGTCGATGGGCGGACCCAGAGTGTGGGCCGGGTGGGCCGTCGCTCACCCTAAAATTCTGGGATTTGTTTTGACTACCTCTGATCTACTACATATAATCTATATACGATTTTTCAAAAAAAAAATAATCTATACACTTATTCAGTTAATAAAAATACGTTGCATATATATTTGAATTTAGACCAGTATGTGACATATTTTTTTGGACAGAGTGACGCTCGGTTTTTCTGCTAATCAGAGTCCATCCTGCTAATAACATTGAAAAAAGGGGTCTTTAGCCCCTCTCTATTTTGCAGGCAAATGCAAGAAAATCAAATTACTCCATCCATTTATAAAAGAATGTATTAATTTTGTAAAAATTTAGATGTATACACTTATTTTTAGTACTATCTCTGTCCATAAATAGATGCCAAAAGTTTGTCTAAATTTGAATGAATCTAGTCATGATTTAGTATATAGATACATCCGAATTTGAATAAATCTTTGGCATCTATTTATGGACGGAGGGAGTATCTAAATACATCCAAATTTATCTAAAGTTGAGACATTCTTTTATGGATGGAGGGAGTAGAAATGTTTATTGACAAGTTAAAAAAAATGTGCACGGGTTTGAAATATATTCATAGATTTTTCCCACTGTTAATAGGAATTTGAAAAAGAATTTTTTTTATACAATTTTTGAGATTTATTAAAAATAAAGGCAATACATCTTATTGGACAGCATTTGGTGTAGACTATGAAACTTGCCCTCTTGACGGAGCTCCCTAACCAAGGACACATAAAATAGGATTTTTTCGAGAGTGATACTAAGCATACCATTTTTTAATAGAAGGTGGCAAATAAATACAAGACGACTACCACTTGTTACGAACAACTGCCTAGACATATAACTATGGCACAAGAGCGTCTACCCTAAGAAGAGCAACAAAGCCACGTCTCGACCAACATCGGTCACCTTTGAAGATCAACGCATCCAACTGAGCTCCCCTTGTCGACACACCATCCACCCATAAATTCCTAAAATGAGGTGGCAAAATAGATGGTGGAACCTGGTCGGTCCCGAGAAAGTATTCATCTTGGACTCACTGATGACGCCGTACATGGCACTCTTGAAGAGACACCTTGGGTAACAACGAGCACCGGGGGAGTGCCACCGAGAACCTCCAAGTTGTGTCTCCAAACCTGATGCTCCCAATGGAGGAACTGTCAAGAGGTATGCCATCACGCTAATCCAGCTTCGAACTTAGCCTTCGGTGACAACTGCCTCGGCGAGATATCGACGCCGTGGAGGGAAATGTCACACACATGCGTTGTCATTGTGGCATAGAACGAAGATGGGCACAACATTTGTCCTTATTGTTGTAGACCAATGTCGCTACCTGATGGTGCTACCGTGGAAGTTGAAAATCAAGTTGGGGAACCTCAAGAGGAAGGTGTGATGAGCACAATGATACGTCTCCGACGTATCGATAATTTCTTGTGTTCCATGCCACATTATTGATGATATCTACATGTTTTATGCACACTTTATGTCATATTCGTGCATTTTCTGGAACTAACCTATTAACAAGATGCCGAAGTGCTAGTTGTTGTTTTCGCTGTTTTTGGTTTCAGAAATCCTAGTAACGAAATATTCTCGGAATTGGACGAAATCAACGCCTGTGGTCCTATTTTGCCACGAAGCTTCCAAGACCGAAGAGAGGACGGGGGCCACGAGGTGGCCAGATTACAGGCGGCGCGGCCAAGCCCCGCCGCGCCGGCCTGTAGTGTGGGCCCCGTGCCGCCTCTTGACCTGCCCTTCCGCCTACTTAAAGCCTCGTCGCCCCCAGAAGACCGAGAGCCACGATACGGAAAACCTTCCGCAGACGCCGCCGCCGCCAATCCCATCTCGGGGATTCAGAGAGATCGCTCCGCACCCTGCCGGAGAGGGGATTCATCTCCGGATGACTCTACGCCGCCATGGTCGCTCCGGAGTGATGTGTGAGTAGTCTACCCCTGGACTATGGGTCCATAGCAGTAGCTAGATGGTTGTCTTCTCCCCATTGTGCTTAATTGTCGGATCTTGTGAGCTGCCTAACATGATCAAGATCATCTATCTGTAATTCTATATGTTGCGTTTGTTGGGATCCGATGAATAGAGAATACTTGTTATGTTGATTATCAATTTATATCTATGTGTTGTTTATGATCTTGCATGCTCTCCGTTACTAGTAGATGCTCTGGCCAAGTAGATGCTTGTAACTCCAAGAGGGAGTATTTATGCTCGATAGTGGGTTCATGTCTCCGTGAATCTGGGAAGTGACAGAAATCTCTAAGATTATGGATGTGCTGTTGCCACTAGGGATAAAACATTGGTGCTATGTTCAAGGATGTAGTTACTGATTACATTACGCGCAATACTTAATGCAATTGTCTGTTGTTAGCAACTTAATACCGGAGGGGGTTCGGATGATAACCTGAAGGTGAACTTTTTAGGCATAGATGCATCTGGATAGCGGTCTATGTACTTTATCGTAATGCCCAATTAAATCTCACTATACTCATCATAATATGTATGTGCATGGTCATGCCCTCTTTATTTGTCAATTGCCCAACCTATTTGTTCACCCAACATGTCGTTTATCTTATGGGAGAGACACTCTAGTGAACTGTGGACCCCATCCAATTTCTCTATACCGAAATACAATCTACGTAATTGTTTTTACTGTTTTTCGCAAACAATCATCATCCACACTATACATCTAATCCTTTGTTACAAGCCGGTGATTGACAACCTCGCTGGGGCAAAGTACTTTGGTTGTGTGTTCCACGCTGACGGAATCTCCGGTGTTGCGCCGCACTACATTCGCCGCCATCAACCTTCAACGCTTCTTGGCTCCTATCGGTTCGAGAAACCTGGTTTCATACTGAGGGAAAACTTGCCGCCGTACGCATCACACCTTCCTCTTGGGTTCCCAACGGTGCGGCCGTACGCGTATCACACAACAGAAGTTTTCCCTCGCAAGAAACCAAGATTTAATTGACCAGAGAGAAAGACGGACTTCGAAGGTGTTGCTAGCCGATCATTGGCAGGCGCTACCGGCCAAGAACAACGTGGAACCCGCACACAACACAACCAAAATACTTTGCCCCAACTTACAGTGAGGTTGTCAATCTCACCGGTTTGCTTAACACAAAGGATTAAACGTATCGAGTGGAAAGAGATGTTTGCAGTGAATTAAAGAGAACAGTTGCAGTAAGTAAACAGAACAATATTGCAGTAGATGAATTTATCAGTGTAAAGGAAAGGACCGGGGTCCGCAGTTCACTAGAGATGTCTCTCCATAAAGATAAATAACATGATGGGTGAACAAATTACAGCTTGACGATTGATAGAATAAAGACCGTACATGACAAGATGATTACTATGAGATTCGTTTGGGCATTACAACATAATACATAGACCGTAATCCAACTCTGTTTATGACTAATAACCCACCTTCCGGTTATCATCCGAACCCCTTCCAGTATTAAGTTGCAAGTAAAAGATTATCGCATTAAGAAATGTGTGTACAGTAAATAATAGAATTACCTTCGGATAAAAAATTGTTGTTTTCTCCCTAGTAGCAACAACACATCTACAATCTTAGAAGTTATTGTCACTCTTCCAGAAAACTAGAGGCATGAACCTATTATCAAGCATAAATACTCCCTCTTGGAGTCACAAGCATTTACTTTGCCAGAGTATCTACTAGCAACGGAGAGCATGCAAGATCACAAATAACATATGAAAAGTATATAATCGATCTCAACATAGTATTCAATATTTATCGGATCCTAGCAAACACAACATGTAGCATTACATGGGGATGATCTTGATCATGTTAGGCAGCTCACAAGATCTAAACATGAGGCACAAATTGGAGAAGACAACCATATAGCTACTGCTATAGACCCAGAGTCCAGGGATGAACTACTCGCGCATCACTTCGGAGGTAGGCATGGCGATGTAGAGGCCTCCGGCGATGATCTCCCTCTCCGGTAGGGTGCCGGGAAGAGCTTTTAACCCTACCGAGTTAGGGTCTGCGATGGCGGCCGCGACAGAACTTTTCGTGGATGGCGGCTCGGGTGTTTAGGTTTTTTCCGAGATCGTGAATAAATAGGCAAGGGCGAGGTTGGTGGAGGCCAGGGGGCCCACACCACCCCTTGAAGTGGGCCCAGGCCAGGCCGAGCCAAGGCATGCTCTGGCCGCCATGCGCGTCGTCTTCGTCCTCCTGATAACGCGTGAAGCACACGTCCGTTGGGAACCCCAAGAGGAATGCGTGATGCGTACAGCAACAAGTTTTCCCTCAGTAAGAAACCAAGGTTATCAAACCAATAGGAGACAAAGGCCACGTGAAGGTTGTTGGTGAAGGAGTGTAGTGCGGACCAGGGATTCCGGCGCCAACGTGGAACCTGCACAACACAATCAAAATACTTTGCCCCAACTTAACAGTGAGGTTGTCAATCTCACCGGCTTGCTGTAAACAAAGGATTAAACGTATGGTGTGGAAAATGATGTTTGTTTGCAATGAGCAGCAGAGAACAATGATTACAGTAGATTGTATTCGGATTTAAAGAATGGACCGGGGTCCACAGTTCACTAGTGGTGTCTCTCCAATAAGAAATAGCATGTTGGGTGAACAAATTACAGTTGGGAAATTGACAAATAGAGAGGGCATAACAATGCACATACATATCATGATGACTAATATGAGATTTACTTAGGCATTACGACAAATTACATAGACCGCTATCCAAAGCATGCATCTATGCCTAAAAAGTCCACCTTCGGGTTAGCATCCGCACCCTTCCCCATTAAGTTGCAAACAAAGATAATTGCATTAAATATGGTGCGTAATGTAATCAACACAAATATCCTTAGACAAAGCATCGATGTTTTATCCCTAGTGGCAACAGCACATCCACAACCTTAGAACTTTCTGTCACTGTCCCAGATTCAATGGAGGCATGAACCCACTATCGAGCATAAATACTCCCTCTTGGAGTCACAAGTATCAACTTGGTCAGAGCCTCTACTAGAAACGGAGAGCATGCAAGATCATAAACAACACATATATGATAGATTGATAATCAACTTGATATAGTATTCCATATTCATCGGATCCCAACAAACACAACATGTAGCATTACAAATAGATGATCTTGATCATGATAGGAAGCTCACAAGATCTAACATGATAGCACAATGAGGAGAAGACAACCATCTAGCTACCTATGGACCCATAGTCCAAGGATGAACTACTCACATCAGTCCGGAGGCGATCATGGTGATGTAGAGTCCTCCGGTGATGATTCCCCTCAGGGTGCCGGAGGCGATCTCCCGAATCCCCCGAGATGGGATTGGCGGTGGCGGCGTCTCATGTTTTCTCGTATCGTGGCTCTTGGTAACAGGGTTTTCGCGACTTGAGAGTATAAGTAGGCGTAGCGGCGTAGTCGAGGCACGAGGGCCCCACACCATGGGCGGCGCGCGCCCCTTGGTCGCGCCGCTTTGTGGTGTCGCGCCTCGTGGCCCCACTTCGTATCTCCTTCGGTCTTCTGGAAGCTCCGTGGAAAATAAGACCACTTTCGTTTCGTCCATTCCGAGAATATTTTGTGTAGGATTTAAACCAAAATAAAAATGAACCGGCGCTTGCATCTTATTAATAGGTTAGTGCCGGAAAATGCGTATAAATGATATAAAGTGTATATAAAACATGTGAATATTGTCATAAAACTAGCATGGAACATAAGAAATTATAGATACGTTTGAGACGTATCAAGCATCCCCAAGCTACTCGCCCTCGAGTAGGTAAACGATAACAAAGATAATTACTTAAGTGACATGCTATAATAATCTTGATCAATACTATTGTAAAGCATATGAGATGAATGAAGTGATTCAAGCAATGGTAAAGATAATGACTAAACAACTGAATCATATAGCAAAGACTTTTCATGAATAGTACTTTCAAGACAAGCATCAATAAGTCTTGCATAGGAGTTAACTCATAAAGCAATAAATTCTAGTAGAAAGTTTTGAAGCAACACAAAGGAAGATATAAGTTTCAGGTTGCTTTCAACTTCAACATGTATATCTCATGGATAATTGTCACACAAAGTAATATGATGAATGCAAATAAGCAAGTATGTAGAATCAATGCACAGCTGTTGACACAAGTGTTTGCTTCTAAGATAGAAAGAAGTAGGTAAACTGACTCAACATAAAGTAAAAGAAAGGCCCTTCGCAGAGGGAAGCATGGATTGCTATTTTTGTGCTAGAGCTTTTATTTTGAAAACATAGAAACAATTTGTCAACGGTAGTAATAATTCATATGTGTTATGCATAAGACATCCTATAAGTTGCAAGCCTCATGCATAGAATACCAATAGTGCTCGCACCTTGTCCTAATTAGCTTGGATTTCCATGGATTATCATTGCATAACATATGTTTCAACCAAGTGTCACAAAGGGGTACCTCTATGCCGCCTGTACAAAGGTCCAAGGAGATAGATCGCATTTGATTTCTCGTTTTTGATAGATCTCAACTAAGGACATCCATACCGGACAACATAGAAAACATATAATGGACTCCTCTTTATTGCATAAGCATTCAACAACAGATAATATTCTCATAAGAGATTAAGGATTAATGTCCAAACTGAAACTTCCACCATGATTCATGGCTTTGGTTAGCAGCCCAATGTTCTTCTCTAACAATATGCGTACTCAAACCATTTGATCATGATAAATCATCCTTACTTCCGACAAGATGAACATGCATAGAAACTCACATGATATTCAACAAAGGTGTAATAGTTGATGGCGTCCTAAACATGGTTACCGCTCAACAAGCAACTTATAAGAAATAAGATACATAAGCTACATATTCTTTACCACAATAGTTTTTAAGCTATTTTCCCATGAGGTATGTATTGCAAAGACAAGGAATGAAATTTTAAAGGTAGCACGCAAGCAACTTACTTTGGAATGGCAGGGAAATACCACATAGTAGGTAGGTATGGTGGACACAAATGGCATAGGTTTTGGCTCAAGGTTTTGGATGCAGAGAAGAATTCCCTCTCAATACAAGGCTTTGGCTAGCAAGGTTGTTTGAAGCAAACACAAGTATGAACCGGTACAGCAAAACTTACATAAGAACATATTGCAAGCATTATAAGACTCTACACTGTCTTCCTTGTTGTTGAAACACTTCACCAGAAAATATCTAGACTTTAGAGAGACCAATCATGCAAACCAAATTTCAACAAGCTCTATGGTAGTTCTCCACTAATAGGTGCAAAGTACATGATGCAAGAGCTTAAACATGATCTATTGAGCAAAACTATTGCTAAGTATCAAATTATTCAAGACAATATACCAATTACCACATGAAGCATTTTCTATTTCCAACCAAATAGCAATTAATGAAGCAGTTTTCAACCTTCGCCATGAACATTAAAAGTAAAGCTAAGAATACCAGTGTTCATATGAAACAGCGGAGCGTGTCTCTCTCCCACATAAAGAATGGTAGGATCCGATTTTATTCAAACACAAACAAAAATAAAAACATACGACGACGCTCCAAGTAAAGCACATAAGATGTGACGGAATAAAAATATAGTTTCACTAGAGGTGACCCGATAAGTTGTCGATGAAGAAGGGGATGCCTTGGGCATTCCAAGCTTAGATGCTCGAGTCTTCTTGAAATATGTAGGGATGAACCACCGGGCATCCCCAAGCTTAGACTTTTCACTCTTCTTGATCATATTGTATCACCCTCCTCTCTTGACCCTTGAAAACTTTCTCCACACCAAACTCAAAACAAACTCATTAGAGGATTAGTGCATAATAAAAATTCACATGTTCAGAGGTAACACAATCATTCTTAACACTTCTGTACATTGCCCAAAGCAACATAGCAAAAGAGGCAATGTGAAATAAAAGGCAGAATCTGTCAAAACAAAACAGTCCGTAAAGACAAATTTTTTAGAGGCAATAAACATGCTAAATGAAGAATGCTCAAATTGAATGAAAGTTGCGTACATATCTGAGGATTACTCATGATTTTTCGATGATTTTTCTGAGTTACCTACAGAGAGACCTACTCAAATTCGTGACAGCAAGAAATCTGTTTCTGCGCAGTAATCCAAATTTAGTATCAACCTTACTATCAAAGACTTTACTTTGCACAAAAATGCAATAAAATAAAGATAAGGAGAGGTTGCTACAGTAGTAACAACTTCCAAGACACAAATATAAAACAAAAATTGCTGAAATAAAATAATGGGTTGTCTCCCATAAGCGTTTTTCTTTAACGCCTTTCAGCTAGGCGCAGAAAGTGTGAATCAAGTATTATCAAGAGATGAAGCAACAGAGGGGTTTGGAGTTTTCTCAACTATGCATTGTATCTTGTCTATGTAAGGAACTCCTCTTTCGTTACTCTTAGGCTTACTATCCTCATCAAACAAATTTTCAGGAACAAGCCAAGCATAGTTATTTTCTAGAGCTTCATGCATTCCTAGGAGCTTACTAGGTATCGGTACTTTAATCTCCCCCTCACAATTGACTTTATTAGTGTACTTTAGTCTATCTTTGTCCATCTTTTCAAGTGTTTTTGCAAAATCGGTATAAAAGCCAAGCCTCTTATGCTTAATAAAAACTTTCCTAGCTTCTTTAGCTATATCACCAAATTCTCTAAGAAGGATTTCTAAAACAAAATCTCTCTTTTCTCCCATTTCCATATCAGAGAGTGTAAGAAACATGTTGCATTATAGGGTTGAGATTAACAAATCTAGCTTCCAACATGTGTACTAAAGAGGCAGTAGCACTTTCATAAGTAGGAAGTTCTACCAAGTTTCTATCTTCAAAATCTTCAACTGTACTAACATGAGTGAAAAATTCTTCTATATTATCTCTTCCAATGATAGACCCATGCCCTACTGGCATATCTTTAAGAGTGAACTTAGAGGAAAGCATGATGAAATAAATAAATAAAGTAAATGCAAGTAACTAATTTTTTTGTGTTTTTGATATGAAGAAAGCAAACAAGACAACAAATAAAGTAAAGCAAGTAACTAATTTTTTTGTGTTTTTGATATAGAGAAAGCAAAACAAAACAGAAAAATAAAATAAAGTAAAGCAAGACAATAAACAAAGTAAAGAGATTGGATGTGAGACTTCTTTGCAGTGTATTGATTCACTGCAACTGCCTAAAAAGAGCTTGATAACGCGTGAAGCACACGTCCGTTGGGAACCCCAAGAGGAAGGTGTGATGCGCACAACAACAAGTTTTCCCTCAGTAAGAACCAAGGTTATCGAACCAGTAGGAGACAAAGGCCACGTGAAGGTTGTTGGTGAAGGAGTGTAGTGCGGCGCAACACCAGGGATTCCGGCGCCAACGTGGAACCTGGACAACACAATCAAAATACTTTTCCCCAACTTAACAGTGAGGTTGTCAATCTCACCGCTTTGAAACAAAGGATTAAACGTATGGTGTGGAAAATGATGTTTGTTTGCAATGAGCAAGCAGAGAACAATGATTGCAATAGATTGTATTCAGATTTAAAGAATGGACCGGGGTCCACAGCTCACTAGTGGTGTCTCTCCAATAAGAAATAGCATGTTGGGTGAACAAATTACAGTTGGGAATGACAAATAGAGAGGGTATAACAATGCACATACATATCATGATGACTAATATGAGATTTACTTAGGCATTACGACAAATTACATAGACCGCTATCCAACATGCATCTATCCCTAAAAGTCCACCTTCGGTTAGCATCCGCATCCCTTCCAGTATTAAGTTGCAAACAATAGACAATTGCATTAAGTATGGTGCGTAATGTAATCAATACAAATATCCTTAGACAAAGCATTGATGTTTTATCCCTAGTGGCACAAAGCACATCCACAACCTTAGAACTTTCTGTCACTGTCCCACATTCAATGGAGGCATGAACCCACTATCGAGCATAAATACTCCTCTTGGAGTCACAAGTATCAACTTGGCCATAGCCTCTACTAGCACCGGAGAGCATGCAAGATCATAAACAACACATATATGATAGATTGATAATCAACTTGACATAGTATTCCATATTCATCGATCCCAACAAACACAACATGTAGCATTACAAATAGATGATCTTGATCATGATAGGCATCTCACAAGATCTAACATGATAGCACAATGAGGAGAAGACAACCTTCTAGCTACGTTATGGACCCATAGTCCAAGGATGAACTACTCACACATCAGTCCGGGAGGCGATCATGGTGATGTAGAGTCCTCCGGTGATGATTCCCTTCTCCGACAGGGTGCCGGGAGGGCGATCTCCCGAATGCCCCGAGATGGATTACAAGGCCGGCGTTCCTCAAAAGATGTTTTCTCTTACATCGTGGCTCTCAGAATAGGGTTTTCACACTGGAGGAGTATGGGCAGGGCTAAGGGCGGAGTCGGGAGGCACGAGGGCCCCACACCATAGGGCAGCGCGGGCCCCCCTTGGCCGCGTCGCCTTGTGGTGTTTGCGCCCAGGCCCCACTTCCATTCCTTCTATTGCCCGGAAGCTCCGGTGGAAAAATAAGACCCCGGGCGTTTGCTTCGTCCAATTCCGAGAATATTTCCTGTAGGATTTATGAAAACCAAAAATACAGAAAACAGAAATCAAGCCAAAGATCTTGTTAATAGGTTAGTGCCGGAAAATGCGTATAAATGATATAAAGTGTATATAAAACATGTGAGTATTGTCATAAAACTAGCATGGACTTTTGTTTCGTCCAATTCCGAGAATATTTCATGTACAACTTTTCTGAAATACAAAACAGCAGAAAACAGGAAACTGGCACTGTGGCATCTTGTTAATAGGTTAGTGGCGGAAAATTTATAAAAGTGCAATGAAGTGTGAGCAAAACATATAGGAATTGGTGTAAAACAAGCATGGATCATCAAATATTATAGATACGTTTACATTGTATTAGCATCCCCAAGCTTAACTCCTGCTCGTCCTCGAGTAGGTAAGTGATAACAAAATACTTTTGAGGTGACATGAAGCCAACACAATCTTGACTGTTGTTGTAAAAGCATTGTAAGCTGGAATCAAAGTACTCTAAACATAGGCATGATAGATGCATCAATAAATTAGGCAACTATGTTATAACATGAGAAGTAACTCAAACAAAGGATCATGGATAATTGTGCATTGAGAGCAACTGTTTGTTTATAAGCATAGAGAAAATATAGCAAAGTGGTACTCAGTTTATCCTTTATGAAGTAGCTAAACATAAATGCTAGGACACCTTTAAAGTTCAAAGGGTGACTAGATACAAGTAATTTGAGAACAAGCAATAACATTATCATGAATCAATCAATAATAATTTTGGGACTATGCACATTGCACTAAGAATGAAAACTATGCTCTCTTAATTGGTGCGTAAAGAAGAAGGTGAAGACTCAACATAAAAATAAAAGAGAGACTCTTTGCAGATGATGCAAGATTAACAATTTTTATAAACCTTCCAAAAAAAACTATGGTACTCATTAGTTTTGAGCTCTCATTACCCCTATCATAAGCATCTTGAATGGTTAAAGTTAATGTGAGGGAAAATATGAGTTATATGCTTGACAAATCACAAGTTGAAAATCTCGTGTTCCCCTTGAATACGAGTACCTAAACCTCATGCTACTCAACTTAGGTCCCAAATAAGTTCTTGTCATTGTAAGTATACATGTCTCATCGAGAACCGCCAACGGGGTACCTCCTGCCCCATGATATGGAAGTACTCATGCATAGGAGCAATCCCATGCCAAAATGACAAGAAAACAGACAATGATCATCTCATCAATCCTTTTATTTACTATGGGTATAGCTTTTATTGAAGATGCATCATAGAATGCTCACTATGGTTCACTGTAAATTTCCACCATGAATGATGCATGGCTTAGATTAGCGGCCCAGGCGTCTCCTACACCACTCGGACCGCAACGCGCTCGAAAGCGTTCACCAAGCTCTCGGAATGGCGGTGCAGAGAATGAGCCACCATGCACTACTAGGAAAAGGCTTATAGCCGCACTCCTTACCGCCGGCAAATACGACTTGAAGATGCCGGCGGTAATACCTTCCCGGCAGAAACTCGATTTATCCCCGGCGCACCTGCCTTGTTCGCCGGCGGTAAGTTATACCAGAAAACAAAAAAAAATTAAATCTAGATCTAGATCTAGATCTAGATCTGGTGCCGTTTTTTCGTCAGTCTAGTAGGCCGAGGTTGTTGTTCTTGTTGCTGCGGCGGTGTAGGAGGAGGAGGAGTGGGAGGCCGGAGGTGGAGGAGGCTGGAGGAGGTTGTGGCCATGCGGGGGAGGCCAGAGGAGGAGGTCGGAGGAGGTTGAGGACGGAGGAGGCCATGCGAAGGAGGCCGTGCGAAGGAGGCCGGAGGAGGTGGACGACACCGGAGAGGAGGTTGAGGCAGGTGGAGGAGGCCGGAGGAGCTTGAGGCTGGAGGTGGCCATGCGGAGGAAGCCAGAGGTGGAGCGGACGACCCGAAGGAGGTCGTAGTCGTAGCTGTGAGGAGGCCATGCAGAGGAGGTGGAGGAGGTCGACGATGCGCCAGCTTGGTGGAGCACCCAAGACTCGTTGGACACACTCCTGCACACCGTCGCCAAACTTCCCAAGACTGCTGCCCTATCGCACCGTCGGCCGACATCGTCGCTTCTGGGCACGCCGGCACCACGCCCTTTCCCAAGTCAACTTCATCTCGGGGCTGGGTCTATTTCATCCTATGGATATGTTTATTCCGTGCAAATGACTAAGTTACCCCCGCCTCCGAATTCGCTATATATATCTCGTCCCACCTAGATTACGGTTAGACAATGATTTGAGAATAAACTTGAGCTTTGTCTCCCTAGGACTATTGTTCTTTGTATCCAAGGTACTATGGTGGAATCTTAATCTCTTCATGGATGATTCTAGGGCAACCCCTCTCTCATCCAAGTTCTAGTTGGATCTCCTCACCAATCTCTCACCTCTTGGATTCTACCTAAGGGTCTCTCCTAGAGTTGATTCTATTGGCTTGGTCTAACCAACCAAGGGAGTGAATTGGTTTGTATTGGGTTGGTGTGTGTGTGTTTGTGATTTGGATTTTGTGTTCTTCTTCCTCTCTCACCTCTTCCATCCACAAACTTGGTCAAATTCGTGAGATCTGGGCACATCCTAGCCCTTAGGCCTCATCAAATGGTATCAGAAGCCCCTTGGTTAGCACGGATTTGACCCTCCACCCACCCAATTTCACCTAAAATATTTTTTCTCAAAAATAGCCTAAATTGCCTTTGGTCCGATTTGTGATTTTGTTGCGTTTTGAGTGGTTTTGGTCCATTGATTTCGTGTTCCTACGGTTGATCTACTATTCGCCCACCTTTTCGTCATTTCGGTCGAATCTGGGTCCGTTTCGCGAAGAAAAAGTTTGTGCTGTTCATCAGAGGCCGGCACTGCCGCCCCTCCAAGTCCGGCACTGTCGCCAGGAGCCAGAAAGTGCTCCTCCAGCTCAAATTCGACCACGATTTCACCTTTGTGTTTGGTTTCTGGTTTTGAGTGCCTTAGTTGTATACCCTAACACCACAGCGAAGACGCAACAATAAAGATAACTTCGGCACCCCGGATCTCCAAGCGTACTTTGACACCCACCACCACCACCACCACCATCATCGCAAGTTTAGTGATTATCACCGCCTACAACCCATTAGGTATAACCTGCATAGCCTTGTAGCCCCTCTTCCTTTTGCGACCTATCCTATCAAGCATTGCTTATCAAGTGTTGCGAGACATTGCACGTGGCCCCGATTGTGAGGTTGTGTGTGTAGTGTGGAGTCAAGCTTATAAGCAAGTACTCGTGTGGCAAAATAGCAAAAGCAAGGCTAACGCTAACATAGTGCGAGAAAAAGCCGCCAAAACAAAAAAGACGAGTGCAAGTGCCACCATAGATACAAAGAGTGCAAGTGCCACCATACAAAAGAGTCACAAGCTTAAGCAAAGGAGAGAAGAGAGGTCACAGTGGTGAATCTTGTTGTTCCCTATTTTTGCAACCAAAGCTTTACCTCTGCGTATGTGACACCGGAGCACCACTCTTGCTAATTGTTCTGTGTTTGTTCCGCCATTCCTAAGAGTCGCACCATCCCCTGCTCATCTCGTGTGTGATTTCAACATCATTTCCGTGTTTATAGTGATCATCACTTTGACTTTGATTTTTGGATTTCACCCACTCTTAACAACAAACTTGATTTCGATTGGCTTTTGGTGTTCCACCGTTGATCGCCAAAACCCACTATGGTAACTATCATTAACACTGTGAGAGCGGAAGAGCCTAGAGCGTGGCCGGTCGAGACCTCTCCGAGCGACGGCCCGTAATGCTCTTCCGGTCACACGCGGCGATGCATGCAAGGGCGTGCCACACCCGACCCATACCCGGTCGTGAAGGTGACGGGGATGCCTCGCTAGTTCCCGGTGATGGCATACACGTAAACATTAAAATCACGAGCCTCGATCGGTTCAAAGAGTCTCGTGAATCGGGCTCAAAGAGCCGATTCACCCATGATTCGCACGGGGTGCACGAATACTTGGTGATCCTGCTTGATCAAGATGAAGCTAATTAGATCTACGACGATTTAGGGTTTTCACCGCATAATCGGATCATCCTACTCAGGATTGGGGCCACGCACGGTGCTCATAAGCCGATCCTAAACAAGGCCAAAGAACCAACAATGATGTTGATCCGCGGAACATCCCGTTTAGGACTTGCGAACGCCACCCCACGTGCCACTGGATCCTCCCCCCTTTGTAAGGCCTAACTATTGCAGATATTAAACTAATCCTTGCATAACAAGGAGCAATCGTAACGGATCAGATCTACTAGATGATGAACAAGCAGGGTGCCGCCCCCACGCCTGAGATAGGCGTGAGGGCGGCTAGACATGCAGGGGTTGCACTACGTAAGCATGTTATACGAAGAACGATGCTAACCCTAACACATCTATGATAACTACGTTGCCCGCCATCAAAGACGCTTCAGTACGGGCAACGCATGAACAACGTGGAGCGTGTGCTGCCTAGATCGCAAGATGCGATCTAGGCAGCATGTCGCTTACCTGATTGAAACCCTCGAGACGAAGGAGTTGGCGATGCGCCGAGATTGGTTTGTTTTGGGGGTGAACGTTGTGTTGTTTGTTTATTCCATAAACCCTAGATACATATTTATAGTCCAGTGGACTTTCTAATGTGGGCGTGCACTAAACCGTGCACGAGTAAAACTCTAACTTTTAATCTAAAGATACGATCTACTATATTACAGATACAATGGGCAATTCAGCCCAATTTCGTGTATAAGGCCAATTCTTGTTTTTCCCTTCCATGTATATCTTCAAGTCTTTCTCAATCGTGGCCCACCTCCGACTCGGTCAAATTCTGGTGATAACACATGCCCCCCTGGTTTTGGAATTGGTAATTCCAAAATCACTCTGTTTTCCTTCGTCGGGTCATGTCGTGGCAGCAGTATCATGATGCCTTGCCTTCTCAACTTCTCCGCGTGG
Organism: Lolium multiflorum; assembly: GCA_030979885.1. Lineage (NCBI taxonomy): Eukaryota > Viridiplantae > Streptophyta > Magnoliopsida > Poales > Poaceae > Lolium > Lolium multiflorum. The sequence goes on along the minus strand of JAUUTY010000528.1, from coordinate 156,301 downwards.
CACCACTTCCTCGGAAACTGCTGCATTGAATTTCCACTATATCCCCTTTTATTTAACCGCCACGAACGCTCTCCTCTCGTATCCCCTTCGCATTAAGCACTCCAAGAGCCCTCCTGCGCCACCATGTCTTCTTCCTCCTCTGCCCCATCGGATCTTGCCAGCCAGTCCTCCACGTCCCGCGAGCCGACGCCGGAGTACAACCCGGCGGAGGTCCACGCGGCCAACACCCGTCGCGCCATTGCGGCCGGGGAGGAGTCTAGCCACGACTTCTCCATCTGGTCCGAGGACGACAAGTCCCTGACCGACGGGGAGAGCGACCTCCGCTTCCTCGCCGTTGGGGAAACGGAGGAGGAGAGCGATGACGACAGCTTCTCCTGCGACTTCACCTCTTCCGAGGAGGAGGAGGAGCAGGAAGAGGAGGAGGAGGACGACGACGAGAGCTCCTCCGACGAGCCACGGCCAGCGGGGCTCGCTCCTTGGCTCTGTCTTAATACTTCGACAAATGACGAGACTATCACGACGAAGAAGATGAAGACAACGAGGGCCCGGCCGGCGGCCATTGGAGCGACGACGAGCCCGCCGGAAACCGACAGCGGCGACGACGGCGACGACGAGAGTTGTGGATGGCTCCATTGATAGGATCTTAGCATAGGATCCGTAGTAGTAGATGGGGCAATGTATCCCCCGGTATTTCCTTTTGCAGGAATCAGCTCTTCATGTAAGAAATCTTGCCTATTAATGAAGATCTCTTCCCCAATTTGATTTTGCCGATTTCTTCTTAGTTCAATTTAGCCGATTCCCTCTTCTACTGACCTTGCCGATTCGCCCCCTTTGCCAATGCGTAATAAACCGATAACAACGCATCGGTCCTTCGAAATTCGTCCCTTCCTTCTTCAACCGATGATTTTTTAAGTCTGGCGGATAATGTAGAATCTTCAGGAAAACCTTGGAATTCTTCCAACCAAAACCAATGGTCCTCTTCAATACTCATCATTTGCGAAGAAGGTTGCAATGAAAGATCAGCCGATGGTATCCCAATCGGCTCCTTGAACAGAGCAAAACAGAGTATCCACCGGGCCTGCTGCCCCCCGAGCCTTACTCGAGGCGAGAATGTCAGAGAGAATGCGCCACAGCCGATCCTCTTTCTTCCTCCAACAGCCGATAATCTTCCATTTCAGCTGAACTAGCCCCAAAGATTGGAAATCCTTGACAAAGAGGTTCAGGAACCCGGATCGGCTCGAAGTAGCTGAAGAAGTTTCCATTGTTTTACTCACTCGAGGCAACAGAAGGTACCACCGTTAGCCCGGATCTCTGGGGAGACTGGACAAAAATTGCATAAATCCACTAAAGTCGATGGTCGCGCATCGGCTGCCTCTCAATTCTAAAGTCGATGCCCTTGCACCGCTATAAAATTTTTTTTTTTTACTGGCGATTTTCTCCTATCAGCCCCCAGATTTCATTGCACACATGTACCTCGCATCTTGTTCATGTACCCCGTATCCGTTCCCGTGATGAGCCCCCGAGCCGGACCGAGAAGAATGGCAGATACACGGCCTCAGAATTCGTGACGTCGGCTTTCGGGATAGGGTCAGCAGAACACAAGCGTAACATGTGGTGAGGATAATTCTTTGGTCGATTGTCGGGATCGGGCCCATAATGATTGGAGCGCCGATCAAGGTCTGTAATGTCTCACATAGACCTTTTGGGGCCGATCACAAGGATCAGCCTCGCCAAGTTGCACGTCGCTTTGCTTCGACTACATGGTCAGGCCAGTGGATAAAACCAGCTTAACCCTTCCCTTTGTCACATCAATACGCTCGCAATCGTCCAAGTTGATGCCTGAGAGGGGTTCTTGGCCTGCTGCTTCCCATGCGTTCATGCCAGCCGTTGATACTTCGGCTGAGTCGTCAGCTTGGACGACCTCTACCTCATCTCCATCCCACTGTATTATGCATTGGTGCATCGTGGAGGGAATACAGCAGTTGGCGTGGATCCAATCTCTTCCCAGCAGCACAGCATAACTGCTCGTGCTATCGACGATGAAGAACGTTGTAGGGATAGTCTTCCTTCCTACGGTCAGATCCACGTTCAGAACTCCTTGTACTGCATTGGCCGTTGAAACGCTTCAATGTTACGTTGGTCTTGATTAGATCCGAGCTAGAGTCCTAGCCGACGTAGCATAGAGTACGGCATGATGTTAACTGCCGCTCCGGTATCAACCAACATCTTATTTACAGGCCTCCCATCGATATATCCTCGTAGCATAGGGCCTTCGTATGCCTGTAGTTCTTATCTCGTGGTTTTCCTCAGATAACCGCCGTGTCGTAATGGTTAAAGCACACTGGATGTCTCATCGAACCCGGGGCACCGAACTCCCGAAGGGAGGATGAACACCATGTTCGTTCCAGCCGATGTTTATCATCGGCTCTCCTTTGTTTGGGGCGCCACTCCATTTTCCGTGGACGACCCTCTTCATCCGTGGCTCGCCGATCCTTCGCAGCCTTGTGATCGTGCCGTGCTCTCCTTAGCGTATGTATAACCTTTCGCTTCCTCCGTGCCGCGCAAACCGTCAACCCCGTTTTGTGGACGGCTGAGTCCTGCCAGGGCACCACCGGACGGTGGCACCCGTCTTCTTCTTCTCTAGTCCCTTCGTCTTCGAATCCTCAAGATCTGCCCAACGGGCGACTCCAGCACGCTTGCTTGGTGCGGGAGAGGCCCTGCGCCAAACACGTACACGTTGGCTGCCTCCTCTTCTTCTTGTTGCATTCTCAGGCACTGCCGATTGTGGGCAATCGGCTCATTCCTCGAATCCCTGTGCAGTTGTCCGAAGAAAGGCGCCCCGCTGTCCGTTGCCATCTTGCTCCTGATGTCTGCACGGTCGTGTTCCTCCTCATAGCGATCCCGGCCACGATGTCTTCTCCGGCTTCTAGCGTACGATCTCCTTCATCAACATAGTTGGACCGTCGGCGTTGGTCATACGGTGCTCATATTTGTTGAGGAGGTGATCGGGAGAGAGGTCGTTGATATCTTATGTTCTTCACTTCTCCCTCTGTGACGTAGCGCTTGCCATCATGATGGAGCCGATCGCGTGGAGCGGCCTCCTCTGTTTGCTATGAGAGCAGCTGCCCTCATCTCCATCTTTGCCAGAGTGGTTCCCAGGTCCTACCATGTTGATGCCGAACGTGGGACCTGGCTGGCAACCCTCAGGGTAGATGACTTCTACCATGTTAACGGCGGGGAAGGGCTGGGTGTCTACCTTCATGGCGTACTGGTTGAAAATTAGACGCCCCTTCTCTATCGCCGCTTGGATGTGCTGACGCCACACCCTGCAGTCATTGGTGGCATGGGAGGAACTTGCAGTATGGCTTTCCGTTTAGCTCTTGCGCCGTAGGGAACTTGAGACCTTCAGGAATCGTCAACTGTTTCTCCTTGAGCAGGAGGTCGAAGATTTGTTCAGTCTTGGTCACGTCAAAATCAAATCCCCTGGGCGGCCCCGGTGGCTTTACCCATTTGCAGGACACGGGGGTTCCTCCTCGAGTCCATTCAGCCACTGCTACTTCTTGGTCTCCCGCAGGCACTTCATCTTCCTCTGTATCGACCATGACTACTGCACGCTTGAACTTGTCTGCATGAGTCCTGGTGGCGCCGTTCATATGCTGAGAAGTTTCTGAACCATGTGCGCCGCCGAGGGATAAATTCCGCTGGGGAGGCCATGTCCTTGAGCTTCGTGTTGTAAGGCCGCCACTGCTAACTCGATCGCTTCTTTCATTATACGAACCGAAGAAGAATGGCCTTAAGATTCCCTGTCGCCTGGATGTACTCGTCATCAAGCCCGTTTCGACGTAGTGCTGTGCTAGATCGCAATGCGAGACTCGAAGTCAATGATATTGCATATGGAACTGCTCTTCCAATTGCTTCCAAGACCGGATGGAGTTTGCTGGCAAAGAGGTATACCATCCAAAAGCCGATCCTGTGAGGGACTGTGAAAAGAGCCTCACACGTAGCTGATCCGACACCGAAGCCGGTCCTAGTTGCGCCAAATATCGGCCGATGTGCTCGATGGAGCTGGAGCCATCTCGATCCATCAATTTGGAGAAGTCAGGAGCCGAATTTGGGTGGCAGCGGGATCAAGTCATACTCGTCCGGGTACGGCTTGGAATAGCGATTGCCCTCCTTTTTCTAAGATAATGCTTAACTCGTCTTCAAGATGGTACTGATTCGATCCGCGCGTGTCGGGCCGCAGAGATGCATCAAGATTCGCTCGGTGGCGTACTAGCGCCCATGTTTGCTTTTCCGCCTCCAGCCAACCGCAGAGTCACAGCTCCTGAGTTTCGTCGGGTGGCGTACTTAGTTAGCCACGTCTCGCTTCTCAAGCTCACGCCACGTCCTCCCGCTCCGCGCCGGAGTCCCGACGCTGTGGCTCGGTTTGAGAGTGCCCGGGGCTGCCACAATCCGGCACATACGTGCACGCGTATCCTTGAGGGATCTCCTTAGGCGCCTCAGCCAAGAACTGGTAGTCACTAGGGTCACCACCGATCTTGTAGATACTTCTAATGCCTGTAGTCGCACTTCGATGGTGCCGCCAACGCATATGGCAGCTAAGGGACGGACTCGGGAGTGGCAACTCTCCCTTGGATGCGCCCGAGAGCTGTCCCGACGGGCGGAGCGTCTGTGGCCCAGTGATCCCTGGATCACGCGCGAGCGAGACGCCTCCAACACGTTGACCAAGTTTTCAGAGTGGCGGTGTAGCGAGTGAGCCACCAAGAAGTTGATCTCCCGCCAGGGCCCCGTGCGTGCTCTCCGACGGGGCAGAGATCTATCCCATCGAAAGGCACCTTGTGGTGAGAACCCTTCCATCCGATGCCATGGGTACGGGTTCTCTCAAAAGAGCCGATGAGGCTGGCCCGAGGGTGGCCTTGATCTCACATGTTTCTTCTGAGCTCGCAGCAGCCCTCGTAGGTGACCGGCGTAGCGTCTGGCCGCCATCTCGGTGTAGATGCACATGGTTGATGTAGACGATTGTCCCACCGGCGTGCGAATGTGTTGACCGGCCAAACCCACGGCGGGCAACGGCTCCGTCAACACGGTAGAGCGGAGAGCCTAGAGCTACTACTGGCCGAGACTCCTCTCGAGCGATCACGCGCTTCCCGCAATGCTCTTCGGTCACACGCGGCGATGCGAAGTGCGAGCGTGCCACCTGACCTATACTTGGTCAGGAAGGTGATGGGGATGCCTCGCTTAGTTCCCGCATGGCATACACGTAGCAAATACGAGCCCCGATCGCTCAAAGGTCTTCCGTGAATCGCTCAAAGAGCCGATTCACCCACGGTTCGTACGGGGTGCACGAATACTTGGTGATCCTGCTTGATCAAGATGAAGCTAATTAGATCTACGACGATTTAGGGTTTTCACCGCATAATCGGATCATCCTACTCCAGGTTGGACCTCGCGGCCACGCACGGTGCTCATAAGCCGATCCTAAACAAGGCCAAAGAACCAACAATGATGTTGATCCGCGGAACATCCCGTTTAGGACTTGCGAACGCCACCCTACGTGCCACTGGATCCTCCCCCCCTTTGTAAGGCCTAACTATTGCAGATATTAAACTAATCCTTGCATAACAAGGAGCAATCGTAACGGATCAGATCTACTAGATGATGAACAAGCAGGGTGCCGCCCCCACACCTGAGATAGGCGTGAGGGCGGCTAGACTGCAAGGGCTGCACTACGTAAGCATGTTATATGAAGAACAATGTTAACCCTAACACATCTATGATAACTACGTTGCCCGTCATCAAAGACGCTCAAATACGGCAACATGAATAACGAATAAACGTATACTGTCTAGATCGCAAGATGCGATCTAGGGAGCATGGTGCTACCGGAGGAACCCCCGAGACGAAGGAGTTGGCGATGCGCTCGAGATTGGTTTGTTTTTGGGGTGAACGTTGTGTTTTTGTTTATTCCATAAACCCTAGATACATATTTATAGTCCAAATGGGATCTTCTAATCTCTGACGCACCTAACCGTGCAATTTCCAGTAAAACTCTAACTTAATCTAAAGATACATCTAATATATTACAGAGATACAATGGGCAATTCAGCCCAATTTCGTGTATAAGGCCAATTCTTGTTTTTCCCTTCCATGTATATCTTCAAGTCTTTCTCAATCGTGGCCCACCTCTGACTCGGTCAAATTCTGGTGATAACACCACCATCCTTTCCCACCACCATATTTGCTAGCTTTTGCGTGTGTTGTTGCGTGTGTAACCCAATACAAATTGGTTTTCTCTTGGTTTAGTTAGTTGACCCAATTCTATCACTCCAAGGTGAGACTTGACGGTAGTTTCTTCCACTAACATCCACCACATAGCTCTTGTCGTGCTAACATGAATAGTGAAGAAGAGGATATGAAAGACTACATGGAGTACTTCGAGGATGATACCTCCGCAAGCACCGCGGATGTGGAAGAGCATCTGGAGCTCGACACCAACTGAGGCTCCGTTAAGCACCGCGGATGTGGAAGAGCATGTGGAGCTAGACACCAACTATGGCTCCACAAGCGTCGCGAACATGACCGACATCGAGGAGCTCTACATTGACAATTTCTCACAAAGCATGGACAACATGGTGGAGCAACACCACGAGTACGACATCGACACCATGGTGGAGCCTCACCTCGACTCCACCATGAACAACACCGGTGCTCCCAAGTACCCCCGCTTGGCCAATGGAGCTACATATGAAGATAGGGGACCAACAAGATGGCGCCACCATGAGAGTTCTTATGCACATGATCATCTACATCGAGTTCATCATATGGATCATCAAGAGCGTCCCAAACATGATCGTCATCGACACTCTTCCCCGAGCTCCTCAAGGCGCCACAAGCAACATGCCAAGTCGCATGAGCCATCATCTAGGCATGCCGAGGATCGTCATCGACACACACCTACTCATGATTGTCGTCGACCACCACCATCTCATGGATCCCATCGACACATGTCACCACGTGATCTTCACCGACACAAGTCACCCCATGATCGCCATCAACCAACATCTTCCAAGGATCTTCGACAACACCCCTCAAGCCATGGTGATGATGCACAAAGACGAGGGCCTCAACATGACGACGACAAACACCATCATAGGGTGTCTACCACTCCAAGGATGGCAAGTGCACATCAAATATACCTTCCTCACAAGGTGACTTCCACCTCTTGTGCCACCACCACAATGGGGCTATGTGATGACCCACAAGTATAGGGTGTATCGTAGTATCTTCGATAAGTAAGAATGTCGATCCCAACGAGGAGCAGAAGGTGTTGACAAGTGATACGTCCAATTTGCATCACTATTTTGTATCATAATTTTTCAGGGGGTTTTGATGTAACAGTTGAATAAAGTACGAGTAAGTAATGTGCGAGAGTAACAATTGCAGCGAGTGGCCCAATCCTTTTTAGCACAAAGGACAAGCCGGTTTGTTTACTTATAATGACCAAACGTTCTCGAGAACACACGGGATTTTAGTCTAGTGCTTTCGCTACATACGACTAATTAATCTTCATTGTTTTGATAAGTGTTGTGTGGGTGAACCTATGCTAATGTACCGCCCTTCCTAGGACTAATACATACTTGTGATTATACCCTTGCAAGCATCCGCGTAACTACAAGAAAGTAATTAAGATAAATCTAACCACACACTTTAAACTCGAGATCCGTTTATCCCTCCCCGCATCGATATACCAACTGGGCCCACAGTTTTTGTCACTCCCAAGAACCTCAAGAATTGGCAAACGAGCAAGATGCATTCCCTAGGCCCATAAAGGTGAAGTGTCGTGTAGTCGACGCTCACATGACACCACTTGAAGAATAACACCACAACTTTAAATATCATAACATTGAATATTACTCCAACCATACTTCACTACTAACATTTAGACTTCACCCATGTCCTCAAGAACTAAACGAACTACTCACGAGACATCAAATGGAACATGATCAGAGGTGATATCATAATGAATAACAATCTGAACATAAACCTTGGTTCAACGGTTTCACTCAATAGGCATCAATAACAAGCAGAAATCAACACCGGGAGAGCTTCCCTATCAAACAATCAAGATCAAACCCAAATTGTTACAACGGTGACGAGGTGCAAATGGTGGGAGACTCGGCGTGATGATGATGGAGATGATGACATGATGGTGATGGAGATGATGTCCAGCTCGATGACGGTGACGATGGCTGTCGATTCCTCCTCCGGGAGGGAATTTCCCGGCGGATTCCCCGCCGGAGAGCTCTTTTTCTCTCTGGTGCTCCCTCTCCCGCCCGCAGAGGCGGCTGTGACTCTTCGCGACTATCCCCCCAAGCTTAGGTTTTCGGGACGAAGAAGTACGCGCGAAGAAAAGGAGGCGAGAGGGGCTGTGGGCCCCTCCCCACACAAGGTGGCGCGGCCAGGCCTTGGGCCGCACTGCCTATGATATGAGCTCCACTCGGGTCCCCTCGCTCCCCCCTTCGTTCCCTCGTCATCTCGGAAAATAGGATTTTTCATATAAATTCCGTCACCGTTGATCTTCCGAAATATTGCATTCTGACGGCGCTTTTTTCAGCAGAATCCTGACTCCGGTGCGCGATCCTCCAATAATCATGAATCATGCAAAATAGATGAAATAACATAAGTATTATCCCCAAATATGAAATATATCAATGAATAACAGCAAATTATGATATAAAATAGTGATGCAAATTAGACGTATCAACTCCCCCAAGCTTAGACTTCGCTTGTCCCCAAGCGAAACTGAACTCGATAAACCAGACCACATGTTTATGGAGTGAAGAGTCGATAAATAAAATATGGACAAGAAGCATCATATTCATTCACACAAGACATTCTAGTAGACAACTTCCTCGTATAATTCAACTTGAAACAAGTATAAGGTAATCACAAATAAAGGTGCATAAGAAATCATAGCTGGTGATGGCAAACTTCGTTTTTGGTCAGAGAACAATTAACAGGTTATACTTATCTTATTGAGCAGCGCTCTCATGTTAAAGTTTATATGGCACAACTTGCATACTCAATCTTTACTATTAAATTGCAATAGGTGGTTGGCTGGTGTCACAAACGGGCCAAATAGTTTTTCTCCTAGACCTAACTTTACTATTAAATTGCAATAGGTGGTTGACTGGTGTCACAAACGGGCCAGATAGTTTTTCTCCTAGACCCAACATGGTAAAGTGTTTTTTTTAATCCGAATCTCAACATGAGAAATTTTAGGCCCAATATGAACCGACCACTTCTTTCATCGATCCGTACATCCGTTCGTTGTTCCCTGGTTTGGTATCTAAAAAACTGGTCAACCACGAGAGTCCCGTCCGAACAAGAAGACCGGGACAAGACACGCACAACGAACGATCGACGTGAGAAAAAACAACTCCTGTCCCGCACAGATGAATCGGTAATACTTCACACACGACAATTCCCGTCCGAAGTGCGTACGAACACCACCTAGTGCTAGTTAATTCCCCTTCCCTCCCCAATGGCTAAGTCCAGCCCAGACTCAAACCCTTAATACTGCAGAGCGTGTTCTGATGGTTCCTTGCACCTGCTCCTCAATATGGGGAGTGGTTGCACACACCAACAACCTCAAAGAATCACCCAAAAAAATAATTAAATATGCAATTATAATTAAACTGTGGAATTCACTCAAATTTACATAAAATTTAATAAAACTTGAATTACAAAACTTAGGGCATCTCCAGCGGCGCGACGCATTTCGGACGTCGAAACGGACGCGTCGTGTCCGTTTGCGTCGGGCCAAATGGTCGAAACCGTCCGGGTGTCCGTTTGCGTCGGGATGGCTCCAGCGGCACGACACATTTTTTTTCATTCATACGCCATAATTTACATGATAATAAAAAGGACATAAAAAGCCAGAAAGGCGTGCTAAAATACGCGCTGTCTACTGGTCGTCGTCGCTGACGAGGTCAATCTCCGGCGTCGGCCATGGAAGTGGCTGTGGATCCCACGCAGAGCGAAGTGAGCGCGGACGTTGGAACGTGCCCACAGGGAGGAGTCGCCGCCCCCCGCGCGAGCGCCGATCATGAGCTGGATTGCGGCCGTCCCACAAAGCGAGCTCGCTTGAGCTCGCCCCGCCGCCATGCTCTGCCATGGCAATGGCCTCCTCCTCTCAAATGTCCGTGGTCGGTCTCCGGATTCCACTGGCCCATCCGTCGGTCGTACTACGGTAAGAGGAAGAAAGCCAGCGCTTATTTGAGATTTGTTTATCTTCATAGCATAATAGACCATGCACTTTCTTTCTCATCTCAAGTGGTAGTTGCACCGCGTGTGTTAAGTTGGATCGTACACGAATCGGACGATATTTATCGTACGCATAGCAGGACTCCAGATGAATAGTCCCAAGATGAATAGTCCCAAGCGTGTAGAAACAGCAGGGCACGTATGCAGTGTTTCCAAATCCCAAATCCACGATTAAAGGATCGCCTGCTGCTGGTCGACTTCCTCCTGGACCCTATGCCGCATGTACTTGTTCCTTGCTCGAACAACGATGGCGCCGACGGAGTGCGCCTCCGCACGACGCGCGCCTTCAAGAACGCGATGTAGATGGCGGTGGATTGCGCCATGTTGGTCGGCCGCGTCCGCCAAGACGTGTAGTCCGTTTTCCGTCTGCGTCGCGCTGGGCCGAGGATTGCGCCATGTTGCTCGGCTCCCTACGACTCTGATGCCTCCGCTGCGGCATGTCACCGGCATGGCGGCTTGCCCCCTCCAGGCCCCGATCTTGCCACGGGACGTACACGCCAATGGGGCCATGGGGGCGAGAGCTTGCTTGATCCACCCCCGTGGAGACTTGCAGATGTAATGAAGGGAGAAAAGAGGAAATCACCTGCAATTTTTTTCCTCGGGCCGCTGCCCAACCTCTTCCTCTCGGCGACGAATCTAACCTTGGCCGGCATCCGGCATGAGTAGCACGATTTGTGTAGCCTATAGGAATTTAGCTTCCTTCGTCACGTGTTCCAGAAGCTCGTCATGGATATCTGCACCGAGCAAAAAGCTCCTCAGCCTGATGGCCTTCGAGAGCCTACAAGAGCCAGCGAGGTGAATACCTAGGCTCAATTCGTCTGCTCTGTGGGGGGTCAACAAAATTCTTTGGAGATTACTGTGTAGAACATTCGGATGCTGCGTGATGTTTCTTCCGAATGTCCCTAAATTTCATATTATCTGCATCATTTACTCTCCCGTCTCATGAAACATGTATAGATGTATAGATATTATTTAGCATCTAGATACATCTAAATTTAGATAAAGTTGAGACAAGTTTTGTATAAAGGAGGAAATATAATATTTTTTTCAGGATTCAATTAAGGAATGATGGCACTTTGAATTTTACATTAAAAAGAAGCGACTCATTAAAATGACAGAGGCAAATAGAGCTCTTGCACATTTTTTTGTTAACCATCTCATTTTGTAGTAACCAGATTTTATAGATTTATATAGCAACATTTCATTGTTCTTCCCCATGGAAAAATTGAATTGTATCATATAGTTTGTTGTATAAGTAGCTTATTTCTATCTACCTAGATTTATTAGCACATGAGGCTGATGACGTGGTAGTTACATTTTTTTAATCTTGTCCCTTGCAGGTGATATGCCCTGGTTTGTGTGTAATGTGATCTCAATGATATTTGTGATTAGCATTTTTATTATCAATATATGATGACAATCTGAGGTCAGTACCTATGTACTTTATGTGAAAAAATGTGCCAAGGTTTGAGAAATTATACTTGGTTAAGTTAGTTGCTGCATGTACATTGGTTTAGCTCCTAATTTGACATGGCAGGCACGCCATTTATGTTCATGAAAAGAAAAAACCTTCCACCCAATTACGTGTGATTGTCTTTGACATGTGCTTTCTGTGAATAGAATGTATCTCTGGTTGTCTTTATTTATCCTTTCATGTCCCTTTTCCCTAGCGAGACCGTGGCAACGCACGGGATTTCAACTAGTCATAATAGTCTCCTCATGATCATTGATAACTTCCAAAGCTATATTCATGCAGATAAAACTTGTACTAAACAAGGAAAAGTAAAAGACATGATGAGATAAATCACAATATAGTAGTTTGATCACAACAACTCAAATGCTTGCTTAAGATGGAGGGAAATAGGTTTACTGACTCAACATAAAGTAAAAGACAGGCCCTTTGCAGAGGGAAGCAGGGATTAAATCATGTGCTAGAGCTTTTTCAGTTTTGAAATCATATAAAGAGAATGAAAGTAACATTTTGAGAGGTGTTTGTTGTTGTCAACGACGGTAGCGGGTACTCTAACCCCTTGCCAGACAAACCTTCAAAGAGCGGCTCCCATTTTATTTTTTATTTTGTGTGGCACTCCTTCTAACCTTTCTTTCACAAACCATGGCTAACCGAATCCTCGGGTGCCTGCCAACAACCTCATACCATGAAGGAGTGCCTTTTTATTTTAGTTTTATTATGATGACACCCAACCTTTGCTTACACAAGCCATGGCTAACCGAATCCTTCGGGTGCCGTCCATCAATCACATACCATGGAGGAGTGTCTATTTAGGTTAATTAATTTGGGACTGGGAATCCCATTGCCTCTTTTTGCAAAGTTATTGGATAAGTGGATGAGGCCACTAGTCCATTGGTGAAAGTTGCCCAACAAGATTGAAAGATAAAACACCACATACCTCATGAGCTATAAAACATTGACACAAATAAGAGATAGTAATTTTTGAATTATTTAAAGGTAGCACACGAAGTATTTACTTGGAATGGCAGGAAATACCATGTAGTAGGTAGCTATGGTGGACACAAATGGCATAGGTTTGGGCTGAGGTTTGGATGCACGAGAAGTATTCCCTCTCAGTACAGGTCTTTGGCTAGCAAGGTTAATTAGCAAGCATAAGAGCCGAGGGAAACAAACAAATATACATGTGATAGAAACAATCATGCATCTTCCTTGCAAGCACAAACAGTTTTAACTTCAGAATAATAAGCTATGAGCTAATCAAGAAAGGAAGACAATGAAACAACTACATGTATTTCTTTTCTACTTAAACCTCAAAGTGTTATTGCTATTGACCAATGCTAAGTTTGCCAAAACCAAATAGATTTATTCAATGCTCCCAAAGTGATACCAATACTAATAACAAGATCAATCATATAATAAGGATTGCAAACTAAAATAAGATGTGCAATATGTAAATGATAAGACTTCTCATTAATATTCCATAACGATAACTCACACCAAGGGATACATAGACAACTAACTAAAGGAGAGATACTTCCACACTGCAACCCATCTTATATGATAACTTCCTACTCATGATATGACACTACTGGACAGTAAAAGAAAAGATAGTGATGATGTGATACCGCGGCACTCCCCCAAGCTTGGAACAAACCAAGGGGATGCCAATACCGATGATGAATTACTCCCGCGATGGTGGTGATGAATTCTTGACAAGCTTCTCAACAAGCTCCTGAAGCTCATCAATCTTGTACATGAGGTTGCGGATCATCTCCGAATTGTGCTCGACGCGGTTAAGAAGTATGTCCGACGGCGAGTCCCAACTCTTGGAGTTATTTCCCCACTCTTCAGTTTCAGGCTTCATCCTTCCTGCAGTGTTAGAACGATCTATATCCCAATTGCTAGGCAATGCTGCCTTGGGAGTCCTTTCAATTTGACTATTGAAAATTAGATTGCGGAAGGGATGGTGAGTGCCTGAAGAAGATGTCTTTGGAGCTAGGTAATGACGTGGAACCCTTCCTCCAGGTGCGAATTCTTGCGCTCTTGTTTGCACTAAAAGGGTTATCCACCACCTCGATGCTTGCGATGGTAGCACGCGGGTATGCGCGCGAGTCTTCCTCCCTCTTCTTCATCCTCTTCCTTGACGCTCTTGTCCACCTCTTTCCACTCGGGATCTTGAATATCTTCATCCGAAAGCTCCTTGCCCTTGTTCTTGGAGACCATGGTGCTTCTAGACTGAAAAATCCCAGAAACAGCTCGAAACAAAACACGTCGAGAAAACGATATACGGACTCCAGGGGTCCGGGGATTATATAGCAAGAATTTTTATGTCATAAGGAAAGTACCAGGTCGAACCAGAGTCGGAAAGAGGCGACGAGGCGGCCAGCCCAGGGCGGCGCGGCTGGGGTCCGCCCGGCCTATGGGGCACGCCCTCGTGCGTCTCCTCCACTCCGTTTCGATCTCGTAATTTTTCATATTTTCCAAAAAAGAAAAACATTGTTCGGAAAGTAAATTGCGAACTTTTCATTACCAGTACTGTTACCTATTCAAAGTCGAGTTCTGGCGGACTGTCAATTTGTCCTTTGATGAAAGCCTCCGGTGTTTCCACTCGAATAACATCAACATCTACATTGTAAGAATCACCTGAGATATAATGCTTGAGTTTTTGTCCATTCACCACTTGTGTGGCATTGCCTTGGAGAGAGCTAATTTTAATTGCTCCTGAATGATACACCTCCTCAACAACATATGGTCCTTCCCATTTCGAAAGTAATTTCCCTGCAAAGAATCTGAGACGAGACCGATACAATAGGACTTTATCCCAATATTAAATTCTCTTTTGATAATCCTTCTATCATGCCATTTTTTAACTTTCTCTTTAAAGAGTTTAGCATTTTCATAAGCTTCACTTCTCCATTCATCTAGAGAACTCAATTGCAGCAACCTCTTATTACCGGCTAGTTTAGGATCTTTATTTAATTCTCTAACACCCCAATAAGCTTTGTGCTCTAGTTCTAAAGGTAAATGACAAGCTTTTCCATAAACCATTTTATAAGGTGACATTCCCATGGATTTTTATAAGCAGTTCTATAAGCCCATAGTGCTTCCTTCAATTTACTATCCCAATTCTTTCTAGTTTTATTAACAGTCTTTTGCAAGATAGATTTAATTTCTCTATTTGAGAGTTCTACTTGCCCACTAGTTGGGGATGATAAGGGGAAGCAATTCTATGATTAATGCCATATTTAGCAAGAGTTTTTCTAAAACCGCCATGAATAAAATGAGAACCTCCATCAGTCATAATATATCTAGGGACTCCAAATCGAGGAAAAATAATATCTAAAAACATTCTTAAAGAGGTCTCACCATCAGCACTTTTTGTAGGTATGGCTTCCACCCATTTAGTAACATAATCAACAGCAACAAGTATATGAGTGTTACCTTCTGAAGAAGGAAAAGGTCCCATGAAGTCAAATCCCCAACAATCAAACGGTTCAATAACAAGAGTATAATTCATAGGCATTTCATTGTGTCTGGAGATATTACCAACCCTTTGGCATTCATCACAAGATAAAATAAACTTCCTTGCATCTTTCAAGAGAGCTGGCCAATAAAAACCTGATTGTAGAACCTTTTGCGGTTCTATCTCTGGCGTGATGTCCTCCATAAGCACTACCATGACATTTACTCAATATCTCTTGTTGTTCATATTCGGGAACACATCTTCGCAGAATACCATCCACTCCTTCTCTATATAAGTGTGGGTCATCCCAAATAATGCCTCAAGTCATAAAAGAATTTCCTCCTTTGCTGAGCTGAAAAGGTTGGAGGCAAGTACTTGGAAACAATAAAGTTAGCATAATCAGCATACCAAGGACTGTCTGCGAGCTCACCTTTATTACAGCCAATTGTTCATTCGGAAAACTATCATTAACAGGAACAGATCATAAGCAATATTTTCCAATCTAGACAAATTATCACAACAGGATTATCAGCACCTTTCCTATCTACAATATGTAAATCAAATTCTTGCAACAGAAGCACCCATCTAATAAGTCTTGGCTTAGCATCTTTCTTTTGCATAAGGTATCCGATTGCAGATGATCAGTATGAATAGTAACTTTTGAATCAACAATATAAGATCTAAACTTATCACAAGCAAAGACTACAGCTAACAATTCTTTTTCAGTAGTAGCATAATTTCTTTGAGCAGCATCAAGAGTTTTACTAGCATAATGAATAACATTCAATTTTTTATTTACTCGCTGTCCAAGAACAGCGCCTACAGCAAAATCACTAGCATCACACATAATTTCAAATGGTAAGTTCCAATAAGGAGGTTCAACTATAGGAGCGTTAAGGCTTTCTTTAGAGTTTCAAAAGCTTCCTTACAATCATCATCAAAAACAAAAGGTACATATTTTTGAAGAAGATTAGTAAGAGGCTTTGAAATCTTGGAGAAGTCTTTAATAAACCTCCTATAAAACCCAGCATGACCAAGAACACTACGAATACCTTTAACATCCCTAGGAAAGGGCATCTTCTCAATTGCTTCAACTTTAGCTCTATCAACTTCAATACCTCTCTGAAATTTTATGTCCCAATACAATTCCTTCATTAACCATAAAGTGGCATTTCCCAATTAAGAACAAGGTTAGTTTCTCACATCTCGCAAAACTTTATCAAGGTTCCGCAAGCAATTATCAAAAGAATTCCCATAGACAGAAAAATCATCCATGAATACCTCTACAATACTTTCGCAAAAGCCATGAAAAATAGCAGACATGCATATTTGAAAAGTAGCAGGGGCATTACATAAACCAAAAGGCATACGTCTATAAGCATAAGTTCCATAGGGACAAGTGAAAGTGGTTTTCTCTTGATCCTTAGTTTTAACACAATTTGTGAAAACCCAGAATAACCATCAAGAAAGCAAAAATGAGTATTTTTAGATAACCTTTCTAACATTTGATCAATAAAAGGCAAAGGGTAATGATCTTTCTTAGTAACTTTATTAACTTTTCGATAATCAATGCACATTCTATACCCTACAACTACTCTTTGAGGTATGAGCTCATCATTATCATTAGGCACAACAGTCATTCCTCCTTTCTTAGGAACACAATGCACAGGACTAACCCATCTACTATCAGCAATAGGATATATAATACCAACTTAAGAAGTCTTAATACCTCATTTCTTACCACATCTTCATCTTAGGAATTAGACGATGCTGAGGTTCAACAACATGCTTTGCATCATCTTCCATATTAATGGCATGTTGGCAAATAGAGGGAGAAATCCCCTTCAAGTCATCAAGTGTAGCCAATAGCACCTCGGTGTTTCTTCAATATTTCCAATAACCTCTTCAAACTCTGTAAGCTTAGAACTAATAATAACAGGATATATTTTCTTATCATCAATATGAGCATATTTAAGATTATCGGGCAATGGTTTTAAATCAAAGACAGGATCTTCCTTTGGTGGCGGTGTTGTAGATCTTCACCGGTAAATCATGCTTAAGAATAGGTTGACGAAGGAAAATTTCATCAAGCTCATTCTCTTTCTTCCCTAAAACTTCACTCTCACTATTCTCCAAATGTTGCTGCAAAGGATTATTAGGAGCAAGAGCAATAGATGCACACTGTTCAACTCTAAAATCATTATTAGGCAAATCAGCTTTATAAGGAGTTTTGGTAAATTTAGAGAAGTTAAACTCATAAGATTCACCAGAAATTTAGTCAAAATTTTCTCTTCTTGCAATCTATAATAACTCCACAAGTATTTAGAAAGGTCTACCAAAATGATAGACAATATTTACTAGCACAGAACCAAGTACCAAAAGTCAGGATATTTAATCTTACCACATAAAACTTCCACATCTCGAACGATACCAATTGAGAGATAGTTTCTCTATTAGCCAATTAATAACCACATCAATATCTTCAAGTTCACAAGAACCAATTTCGTGCATAATCTCCTGTAAAGCTCATAAGGAATAGCACTAATACTTGCACCAATATCACATAAACCATAATAACAATGATCTCCAATTCTAACAGATAACATAGGAACACTAGCTTTCTTAGACTTATTAGGATGTGAAACAATATTAGAAGCATCTTCACATAAAATAATATGACCATCCTCCACATTTTCAGTCACAAGATCTTTAACTATTGCAAAAGCAGGTTCAACTTTTATTTGTTCTTCAGGTTCTATAGATTTCTTTTCACTTTTATGAACCGCACTATTTATAACAGAGTACTCCTTCATTTTAGCAGGGAAAGGAGTTTTTTCAATATAAGCTTCAGGAATAACATGATCAACAGTTTCAACTACAACACATTTATTAATAGATGAATCAATTTTATCTTTATACGGCTCATGATACTTATCAAAATTCTTCTTAGGCAATTCATAATGAGAGGCAAAAGCTTTATAAAGATTTGCAAGAACTTGAGAATCAAGACCATAAGTAGCACTCATATTACGAAATTTATCAGTATCCATAAAATCTTCAATGTATTTATAATCATAATTTATACCTGATTCTCTATTTTTGTCGTTCTCCCAACCTTCAGTATTTTCCTGGATCCGATTAAGAAGGTCCCTTTTAAACTCTTCTTTGTTGCGCGTAAATGATCCAGAACAAGAAGTATCCAGCAAGGTCTTGTCTTCAAAAGAAAGTCTTGCATAGAAATTATCAATAATAACATTACCAGGAAGCTCATGAATGGGGCATTTGAGCATTAAAGACTTCAATCTCCCCACGCTTGGGCAATACTCTCTCCATCATGAGGCCAAAAATTATATATGCGATTCCGATCCTTGTGAATTTCACTTGGAGGATAGAACTTAGAATAAAACCGGGGCACAATATCATTCCATTCAAGAGAATCCCCATTATCCAGTAATTTATACCAATGCGCCGCTTTACCAGACAGCGATATAGAGAATAGTTTCTTCCTCACTTCATCCATAGCAATACCTGCACACTTGAATAAACCGCATAATTCATGTAAGAACAAGTAAATGATCTCCAGGACAGTTCCATCCCCTGTATAACGGTTATCCACTACACGTTCAATAATTTTCGTAGGTATTTTGTATGGTATTTCTTCCTCACCTGGTGCCTCATCCACTACCTTTGCAGTAGTAGTAGATTTTCCAAATAAAAACTCAAGAGAAGATCTCTCCATAATGAATTATGGCAGCAGGCAGAAATAAAATCAGCACAAACAGTAGAATTTCCCTTACCAATTCCACTTACCAATAGCGCTTTCTCCCCGGCAACGGCGCCAGAAAATAGTCTTGATGACCCACAAGTATAGGGGTGTATCGTAGTATCTTCGATAAGTAAGAATGTCGATCCCAACAAGGAGCATAAGTGTTGACAAGCAGTTTCGATGAAGGATTCACCTGTAAATGCTCACAGACAAGTATTCAGGGGTTTTGATGTAACAGATGAATAAAGTACGAGTAAGTAAAGTGCGAGAGTAACAATTGCAGCGAGTGGCCCAATCCTTTTTAGCACAAAGGACAAGCTGGTTTGTTTACTTATAATGACCAAACGTTTCCCGAGGACACACGGGATTTTAGTCTAGTGCTTTCGCTACATACGGCTAATTTCTTCATTGTTTTGATAAGTGTTGTGTGGGTGAACCTATGCTAATGTACCGCCCTTCCTAGGACTAATACATACTTGTGATTATACCCTTGCAAGCATCCGCAACTACAAGAAAGTAATTAAGATAAATCTAACCACACCTTAAACTCTGAGATCCTGCTATCCCTCCCGCATCGATATACCAACGGGGCTCAGGTGTTGTCACTCCGCAACCCCACAATTGGCAAACGAGTACAAGATGCATTCCCCTAGGCCCATAAAGGTGAAGTGTCGCGTAGTCGACGTTCACACGACACCACTAGAAGAATAACACCACAACTTAAATATCATAACATTGAATATTACTCAACCATACTTCACTACTAACATTTAGACTTCACCCATGTCCTCAAGAACTAAACGAACTACTCACGAGACATCATATGGAACATGATCAGAGGTGATATGATGATGAATAATAATCTGAACATAAACCTTGGTTCAACGGTTTCACTCAATAGCATCAATAACAAGTAGAAATCAACACCGGGAGAGTTTCCCCATCAAACAATCAAGATCAAACCCAAATTGTTACAGCGGTGACGAGGTGCAGCGGTGGAGACGGCGGTGATGATGATGGAGATGATGATGATGGTGATGGAGATGATGTCCAGCTCGATGACGGTGACGATGGCGTTCGATTTCCCTCCGGGAGGGGAATTTCCCATGATCTCAGCCGCTGAGAGCTCTTTTCTCAGGTTCCCGCCTCGCAGAGGCGGCCGTGATTCTTCGCGACCTATCCCCGAGCTTGGGTTTTCGGACGAAGACGTCGCGAAGAAAAGGAGGCGAGAGGGGTTGTGGCCCCCTCCTCACAGCGGCGCGGCCAGGCCTTGGGCCGCTGCCTATGAGGTGAGCCCACCCCGGTCCCCGCGGCTCCCTCTTCCGGCTCCCTTCACATCGGGAAAATAGGATTTTTCATTTCGTCAACCGTTGATCTTCCGAAATATTGCATTCCGACGCTTTTCCAGCAGAATCCTGACTCCGGGCGCGATCCTCCAATAATCATGAATCATGCAAATTAGATGAAATAACATAAGTATTATCCCCAAATATGAAATATATCAATGAATAACAGCAAATTATGATATAAAATAGTGATGCAAATTGGACGTATCACTCGTCATATGCATATGGACTCCGATGCTACAAGTGCAAACAAGAAGGCCACCTTCCACGGGAATATCCCAATCTCCTATGTGATGTGTGCAAGGCAAAGGGTCACATGTTGTGGCAATGCACAACGCCAAGCGCCAAGATGCTCCACTTCGACGAGCTACATGCCCAAGCCACCAAGAAGTCTATGGCGCCCACACTTCAAGATGAAGATCAACAAGGTCAACTCAAGGGTGAAGTTGATCCGAGCCTAGCTCTCAACGACACTATGGCGCCACCGCTTGAGGAAGACTTGGGAGGCGATGGAGTTGAGATGGTTGAGCATGGGAATTTCCCTTCAACCAAGGAGGCGCATGGCGATGAGAAAGTCGAGCCTACTCCTAGATGCTTACATGATGAGTTGGTACCAATCCCATGTGAGCATGAGCGCCACTTAGCCCACTTGAGTGAGAGCGATAGTGAGTTGAGTGACTACCACCTCATATGCGAGATTGAGTGCTTACATTTGGAGGACATGAGTGAGACACCGAGAGAGTTGCGAGAGGTAGTTGATAGGTCCATGGAGGAGATCACATTTTCTAACACATTAACCTCTCCCTGTATTGGGTCTTCTTATGTTGCCCTAGGTTCCATGGATGTCGAAGCGCTGACGATGGAGAAGAACATGTACATGGTGCAAGAAGTTCACACCACACGATGCTTATTTGACGATGAGAAGATCGACCATGTGGAGCCTACCACTACCACAATACCTACATCAAGTGAGTCGAACTACCAAGATAACAATAAAGGTATTGTTGAGAACATGATCCCACTAGTGGACATGAAAAATGATGAATTGTCTTGCTTGCCATATGAGGACCACTTTCTCCTTCACATATGTTGTTGACAAGGATGACATTAGCTTTCACATGATTTGCCCTAAATGTTTGCACTATTCCATGATCCTTGCATCCAAGATTTCGCCCAATTGCTCTTTACTATGCTTGGTATGCAAGAATGCTTATTTGATTGTTCACGAGATGGCCCCCATAGCCTTCTCAATTTTTGATGACTCCAAGTTACCACATACCACAAATGCACCATCATGCCATATGCACACTCGCCATGCATTTCATAAAACCTTGATTGACACTAATGGTGATGTGCACAAGACATGGCACATCATGATGGATGATGTGTTCATATACCATGCACACACGCTTTTTGTTTGGCCTATTGTGTGTATAGGTACAAGAACGACAATCTCAACCTCCACGGAGCATGGATAACGAAAAGAGCGCTAGAGAGCTACCTCAACAAGGACTTAAACAAGAAGATCGAACACCGCACCGTACTCATACTAACCGCTCACCGCACCAAACCCGACGGCAAGGACGAGATGCATCATCCAACTCATGATATTCATGCCAACGTGTATGTTCATAAAAGCCTTCACCCACGCGTGTTTCCGACAATTCTTGGCATGCTTGCGGTTTTTTCCAATGCTTCATCATCCCTTTTTGCGTCTTATGCAACATATCTTGAAACATCGTGTTGGCACAATGGTTGTTGTATGTCTCGATGATAACATCATACAATCCAAGAATCTCAAGGACCATGTTATACATGTGAGAGACATCTTATGCATCTTGTGCCACTCTTCACACAAAAAGTTGCTTTCCTTTCGATTTGTCGTTTCATCTATGGCATTTGGAACGGATTCTTTGAAACTTGAGGATACTCATGCTCGGCTCACGCCAACCATAATTGCCCAAGCTAGAAGTTTCCATAGCTTTGCCATTGTACATAGCAATTTTGAACAAAATTTTGCCTCCATTACTTGCCTCTTGAATGTTCCATTTGTTTGGGACAACGCTACGCACCACGTTTTTGGCAACTTGCAAAGGAAACTTTTCCACGCACAAACTTTCGCTCTACCAAATTTTGAATACACTAAAACTCTTTTTGTCCCCATTTTTGCCAAATGTCCCTTTGAGAAAGGACTTGATGCTTCGTATTTGCATGAGAGTTTTTTATTCCCCGATATCAAAATTTGCAAACCCAAGTTTTCCATTCGAGATTTGCTTTTACCCAAATTCTTGTTCGGACGCGACATTCTCTCCCCACCACTTCATGAGAGAACCATCATGGACTTTGCTTGTGACGGTAAAGCCTACGTCCGTTGGGAACCCCAAGAGGAAGGTATGATGAGTACAGCAGCGAGTTTTCCCTCAGTAAGAAACCAAGGTTATCGAACCGTAGGAGATGAAGATCACGTGAAGGTTGTTGGTGAAGGAGTGTAGTGCGCAACACCAGGGATTCCCGCCAACGTGGAACCCGCACAACACAATCAAACTACTTTGCCCCAACTTAACAAAGAGGTTGTCAATCTCACCGGCTTGAAAACAAAGGATTAAACGTATGGTGTGGAAAATGATGTTTGCTTGCGTAAAACAAAAGAACAATGATTAGGTTTATTTCAGATGTAAAAGAATGGACCGGGTCCACAGTTCACTAGTGGTGTCTCTCCAATAAGATAAATAACATGTTGGGTAAACAAATTACAATGGGCAATTGACAAATAGAGAGGGCATAATAATGCACATGCATATCATGATGACTACTATGAGATTTACTTAGGCATTACGACAAAGAACATAGACCGCCATCCAAATGCATCTATGCCTAAAAGTCCACCTTAGGTTAGCATCCGCACCCTTCCGCATTAAGTTGCAAGCAATGCACAATTGCATTGTGACTGTAATGTAAACAATACAAATATCCTTAGACAAAGCATTGATGTTTTTTCCCTAGTGGCAACAACACATCCACAACCTTAGGGGTTGTTGTCACTCCCCCAGATTCAATGGAGGCATGAACCACTATATAGCATAAATACCCCCTCTTGGAGTTACAAGTATCAACTTGGCCATAGCCTCTACTAGCAACGCAGAGCATGCAAGATCATAAACAACACATATAAGATAGATCTATAATCAACTTGACATAGTATTCCATATTCATCGGATCTCAACAAACACAACATGTAGCATTACAAATAGATGATCTTGATCATGATAGGCAGCCCTCAAGATCTAAACATGATGGCATAATAGGAGAAGACAACCATCTAGCTACCGGACCCAGAGTCCAAGGATGAACTACTCACGCATCCGGAGGCGGGCATGGTGATGTAGAGCCTCCGGTGATGATTCCCCTCCGGGGTGCCGGAGGAGATCTTCCGAACCCCCGAGTTAGGGTTGACGGCAAGGCGTCTCTAGAACTGCTCTGTATTTTGCCTCTGTACTAGGGTTTTCGGAGACGAAGGAATAAATAGGCTAAGGGGCGGAGCTAGGGGCTCTCCCACACCTTGGCACTAGGGGGTGATACGTCCAAAACGTATCTACTTTCCCCGAACACTTTTGCTATTGTTTTGCCTCTAATTTGTGCATTTTGGATGCAACTAACGCGGACTAACGCCGTTTTCAGAAACTGTTCGGTGTCTCGTTTTGTGCAGAAATCCAACTTTCAGAAAATCCCTTCAGAAGGTCCTATTTTCCAAGAATATTGGCGGAGCAGAATGGGTGGGGCTCGAGGCCCACACAAGGCCGGCGCGCCCAGAGGCCCGCGCCCTAGTGTGTGCGGTTCGGCCGCCCCCGACGCCTCCTTCTGACTACTTATTGCCTTCGACCTAAAAACGCACGGAAGAAGTCGAAGTCGCCAAACCTCCGTAACGCCGCCACATCGCGAAACTCCGTCTCGGGAGCTAAGTCTCCGTTCGGCACTCCGCCCGGACGGGGAATTGGAGGAGATCATCGCCATCATCACCACCGACGCCTCTCCATCAACCAGCCATATTTCCCCCATCCATGTGAGTAATTCCCCGCCGTAGGCTGAAGGGGATGGTAGGGATTGGATGAGATTGGTCATGTAATAGTATAAGATTGTTAGGCATAGTGCCTAGTGTCCGTAATTGGTACTTTGATGATATTGTTGCAACTTGTTATGCTTAATGCTTGTCACTAGGGCCCGAGTGCCATGATCTCAGATCTGAACATGTTATTGTTTCACCATGATATTCATTGTTTTATGATCTTACCTCAAGTTGTATACACATGTCGCTGTCCTGAACCAATGGCCCCAAGTGACATAAATTGGGACAACCGGAGGGGATGGTAGTGATGTGAGGATCACATGTGTTCACGGAGTGTTAATGCTGTCCGGTACTCTATTAAAAGGAGTACCTTAATATCCAATAGATTCCCTTGAGGCTGCCACCACCTGGTAGGACAAAAGATGTTGTGCAAGTTTCTCATTGCGAGCACGTACGACTATATATGGAACACATGCCTATTGATTGCTTTGTACTTAGACACCGTTTATTATTATCTGCAAATGCCCTGCTATGATTGTTACATGAGTTTCTCTCATCCATGCAACGCCGTTATCCGTCCCCGTGCCTACAATATTTTAATCCCTCTGTTTACTATAATCACTACCGCCGTCTCCTCGTCGTATTTCACTATCGCTATCGTATAAAACTCACATTACGATAAACTCTTGCAGCAAGTCCTGCTTTCCAGCTGAATTGACAACTCCGCCGTTAAGGCTTTCATATTTTGTCTCCCTTGTGTCGAATCAATAAATTGGGATTTACTTCCCGCGAAGACTTGCGATCCCCTATACTTGTGGGTTATCAAGATCATTTTCTGGCGCCGTTGCCGGGAGCATAGCTTTATTTGGAAGTTCACTTGGATTGATATTGTTCGCTGCAAATTCTCCATCATGGGTAAAACTCGTGATTCTAAAGTCGCCATATTACCATCCACTACAAGAAAAGGTACAACTCTGAGTACCTCTGCTACTCTTGATTCACCATCTGTGATAAGTCAACTTGTTTCACCGCCGCAAGCTTCATTTGCTGGTACTGAATCTGAAAACTCTCATAATATTGATAATGTTTCACGTGCTTGATGATAGTGGTTCATTGGGATCCTTTCTAGATGCTACAATTGCTAGGTCTAGACAAATTGAAAATGCTGAAACTCCTAATGAAAATGCTACTACACTGTTAATTCACCCGAACTTGATTATTCTAGTGATGATCCTGATGAAGATTATGTGGAGCTTAATGATGATTTTATTAATAGATGCAATGCTACACTGATGCAAGAAAATTAAAAAGTTTCTCGCACAATATACTGTTAGACATAAGTTATCTCCTGATCCTGAATTTGCCACATCACCTATATGCATTAAGGATAAAGATTATGATTTTTCTCTTGATCTATCTCATATAGCTATTGTAGAGAAAACACCCTTTTGTGGTAAAAAGAAAGTGCTGTAGAACACATGATTGAACTTTCTATGAGTAGCTTGTTTTCTGATGATGGCAAGATGCGTACTTACTTTGTCGCTAAATTTTTTCCTTTCTCATTAAAGGATGATGCTAAAACTTGGTATAATAATTTGCCTCCGGTTCTATTAAAAGTCCAACTGAGTTGCGTGATGTTTTCTTCGAAAATACTTTCCTTCTAGTGCTCAACATATTGCTTTAGAAAATTTATAGATTTGACCAGGGAGATGAAGAGAAATTGCCTGAGGCTTGGGCAAGATTTTGTTCTCTTATCAGAGCTCGACCTGGACATGATTTAGAAAAGAATGATCTACTTGATATATTTTATAGTGGACTAACCATTGAGTCTAGAGCATATTTGGATAGTTGTGTGATGCGTGTAGTTGACACGTCCATTGGGAACCCCAAGAGGAAGGTGTGATGCGCACAGCAGTCTCAGTAAGAAACCAAGGTTTAATCGAACCAGAGGAGTCAAGAAGCACGTTGAAGGTTGATGGCGGGGGATGTAGTGCGGCGCAACACCGAGATTCCTGCGCCAACGTGAACCCGCACAACACAACCAAAGTATTGCCCCAATGAAATGTGAGGTTGTCAATCTCACCGCTTGCTGTAACAAAGGATTAACCGTATTGTGTGGAAGATGATTGTTTGAAAAAAAATAGTATGCGAAGAGATTGTAGTATAGAGAATTGGACCGGGGTCCACAGTCACTAGAGGTGTCTCTCCCATAAGATAAACAACATGTTGGGTGAACAAATTACATTGGGCAATTGACAAATAGAGAGGGCATGACCATGCACATACATATTATGATGAGTAATGTGAGATTTAATTGGGCATTATGACAAAGTACATAGACCGCTATCCAAAGATGCATCTATGCCTAAAAAGTCCACCTTCGGTTATCATCCGAACCCCTCCAGATTGTTACTAACAAGACAATTGCATTAAGTATTGGCGTAATGTAATCAATGACTACATCCTCGAACATAGCACCAATGTTTTATCCCTAGTGGCAACAAAGACATCCATAACCTTAGAGGTTCTTGTCACTCCTCCAGATTCACAGAGACATGAACCCACTATCGAGCATAAATACTCCCTCTTGGAGTTACTAGCATCAACTTGGCCAGAGCATCTACTAATAACGGAGAGCATGCAAGATCATAAACAACACATAGACATGAATTGATAATCAACATAACATAGTATTCTCTATTCATTGGATCCCAACAAACGCAACATATAGAATTACAGATAGATGATCTTGATCATGTTCGGCAGCTCACAAGACCCGACAATTAAGCACAATGGGGAGAAGACAACCATCTAGCTACTGCTATGGACCCATAGTCCAGGGTAGACTACTCACTCATCACTCCGGAGGCGACCATGGCGGTGTAGAGTCCTCCGGAGATGATTCCCCTCCCAGGGTGCCGGAGGCGATCTCCCGAATCCCCCGAGATGGGATTGGCGGCGGCGGCGTCTCCGGAAGGTTTTTCGTATCGTGGCTCTCTGCGGGGTTTCGCGACGAGGCTTTAAGTAGGCGGAGGGCGGGGGGGCCACACGAGGGCCCCACACCACAGTCGGCGCGCCAAGGGCCTGCCGCGCCGCCCTAGGGTTTGGCCGCCTCGTGGCCCCACTTCGTCCTCTAAGGTCTTCCGAAGCTTCGTGGCAAAATAGGACCCCGGGCGTTGATTTCGTCCAATTCCGAGAATATTTCGTTACTAGGATTTCTCAAACCAAAAACAGAAAACAAGAACTCCCTTCGGCATCTCGTCAATAGGTTAGTTCCAGAAAACGCATAAATATGACAAATGTGCATATAACATGTAGATATCATCAATAATGTGGCATGGAACATAAGAAATTATCGATACGCTCGAGACGTATCGCATCCCTGCTTAGTTTCTGTCGTCCCGAGCAGGTAAACGATAACAAAGATACTGGAGTGACATGTCATCATAACCTTGATCATACTATTGTAAGCATATGTAATGAATGCAGCGATCAAAACAATGGTAATGACATGAGTAAACAAGTGAATCATAAAGCAAAGACTTTTCATGAATAGCACTTCAAGACAAGCATCAATAAGTCTTGCATAAGAATTAACTCATAAAGCAATAAATCAAAGTAAAGGTATTGAAGCAACACAAAAAGATTAAGTTTCAGCGGTTGCTTTCAACTTATAACATGTATATTTCATGGATAATTGTCAACATAGAGTAATATAATAAGTGCAATATGCAAGTATGTAGGAATCAATGCACAGTTCACACAAGTGTTTGCTTCTTGAGGTGGAGAGAAATAGGTGAACCGACTCAACATAAAAGTAAAAAGAATGGTCCTTCAAAGAGGAAAGCATCGATTGCTATATTTGTGCTAGAGCTTTTATTTTGAAAACATGAAACAATTTTGTCAACGGTAGTAACAAAGCATATGAGTTATGTAAATTATATCTTACAAGTTGCAAGCCTCATGCATAGTATACTAATAGTGCCCGCACCTTGTCCTAATTAGCTTGACTACCGGATCATCGCAATACACATGTTTTAACCAAGTGTCACAATGGGGTACCTCCATGCCGCCTGTATAAAGGTCTAAGGAGAAAGCTCGCATTTTGGATTTCTCGCTTTGATTATTCTCAACTTAGACATCCATACCGGACAACATGGACAACAGATAATGGACTCCTCTTTAATGCATAAGCATGTGGCAACAATTAATTTTCTCATATGAGATTGAGGATATTTGTCCAAACTGAAACTTCCACCATGAATCATGGCTTTAGTTAGCGGCCCAATGTTCTTCTCTAACAATATGCATGCTTAACCATAAGGTGGTAGATCTCTCTTACTTCAGACAAGACAGACATGCATAGCAACTCACATGATATTCAACAAAGAATAGTTGATGGCGTCCCTAAACATGGTTATCGCACAACAAGCAACTTAATAAGAGATAAAGTGCATAAGTACATATTCAATACCACAATAGTTTTTAAGCTATTTGTCCCATGAGCTATATATTGCAAAGGTGAATGATGGAATTTTAAAGGTAGCACTCAAGCAATTTACTTTGGAATGGCGGAGAAATACCATGTAGTAGGTAGGTATGGTGGACACAAATGGCATAGTGGTTGGCTCAAAGATTTTGGATGCATGAGAAGTATTCCCTCTCGATACAAGGTTTAGGCTAGCAAGGTTATTTGAAACAAACACAAGGATGAACCGGTGCATAAAAGACACATTGACATATTATAATTACTGACACCGTCTTCCTTGTTGTTCAAAACTCAATACTAGAAATTATCTAGACTTTAGAGAGACCAAATATGCAAACCAAATTAGCAAGCTCTATGTGTTTCTTCATTAATGGGTGCAAAGTATATGATGCAAGAGCTTAAACATGAGCACAACAATTGACAAGTATCAAATTATCCAAGACATTCTACCAATTACTACATGTAGCATTTTTCGTTTCCAACCATATAATAATTAACGAAGCAGTTTCAACCTTCGCCATGAAAATTAAAAGCTAAGAACACATGTGTTCATATGAACCAGCGGAGCGTGTCTCTCTCCACACAAGCATTTATTCAAAAAAAAAAAAAAACAAAAGCACACAGACGCTCCAAGTAAAGTACATAAGATGTGACCGAATAAAAATATAGTTTCAAGAGAAGGAACCTGATAATTTGTCGATGAAGAAGGGGATGCATTGGGCATCCCCAAGCTTAGATGCTTGAGTCTTCTTGAAATATGCAGGGATGAACCACCGGGCATCCCCAAGCTTAGACTCTTCACTCTTCTTGATCATAGTATATCATCCTCCTCTCTTGACCCTTGAAAACTTCCTCCACACCAAACTCAAACAAACTCATTAGAGGGTTAGTGCATAATCAAAAATTTCACATGTTCAGAGGTGACACAATCATTCTTAACACTTCTGGACATTGCCCAAAGCTACTGAAGTTAATGGAACAAAGAAATCCATCCAACACAAAAAGAGGCAATGCGAAATAAAAGGCAGAATCTGTCAAAACAGAACAGCCCGTAAAGACGAATTTTAAAATGGCACCAGACTTGCTCAGATGAAAATTCTCAAATTGAATGAAAGTTGCGTACATATCTGAGGATCACTCACGTAAATTGGCATAATTTTCTGAGTTACCTACAGAGAATTAGACCCAGATTCGTGACAGCAAGAAATCTGTTTCTGCGCAGTAATCCAAATCTAGTATCAACCTTGCTATCAAAGACTTTACTTGGCACAACAATGAAATAAAATAAGATAAGGAGAGGTTGCTACTGTAGTAAACAACTTCCAAGACACAAAAATAAAACAAGGTACTGTAGCAAAATAACACATGGGTTATCTCCCAAGAAGTTCTTTTCTTTATAGCTATTAAGATGGGCTCACAGCTTTAATGATGCACTCGCAAGAAATAGTATTTGAAGCAAAAAGAGAGCATCAAGAGGCAAATTTAAAACACATTTAAGTCTAACATGCTTCCTATGCATAGGAATCTTGTAAATAAACAAGTTCATGAAGAGCAAAGTAACAAGCATAGGAAGATAAAACAAGTGTAGCTTCAAAATTTCAGCACATAGAGAGGTATTTTAGTAACATGAAAATTTCTACAACCATATTTTCCTCTCATAATAACTTTCAGTAGCAACATGAGCAAACTCAACAATATAACTATCAAATGAAACATTCTTATCATGAGTCACATGCATAAAATTATTACTCTCCACATAAGCATAATCAATTTTATTAGTTGTAGTGGGTGCAAATTCAACAAAGTAGCTATCATTATTATTCTCATCATCAAATATAGGAGGCATATTGTATTCATAATCAAATTCATCCTCCATAACAGGTGGTAACAAAAGACTACTATCATTATAATCATCATAAATAGGAGGCAAAGTATCATCAAAGTAAATTTTCTCCTCAATGCTTGGGGGACTAAAAAGATCATGCTCATCAAAACCAGCTTCCCCAAGCTTAGAATTTTCCATAGCATTAGCAACAATAGTGTTCAAAGCATTCATAGTAATAACATTCCCATTAGCATGCATATAAAGTTCCATGGGTTTTTTAATTCTCTCTTCAAACACATCATGTCCTAATTCAAGATAAAGTTCATAAAGATCTCTCATATTTTTGTTGTTTTCCATTATGCCTAACTAGTGTAAACAAGAAACAAAAAGTTGCAATTGCAGGATCTAAAGGAAATAGCTTCGAGCACACACACAATGGCGCCAGAAAAGTACTTAACCTGGAACCGAAGTATGAGTGCCTTTTACCTTTCCTCCCCGGCAACGGCGCCAGAAATTTATTTGATGCGTGTAGTTGACACGTCCGTTGGGAACCCCAAGAGGAAGGTGTGATACATGCAAGTTTCCTCAGTAAGAAACCAAGGTTTAATCGAACCAGCAGAGTCAAGAAGCACGTTGAAGGTTGATGCGGCGGGATGTAGTGCGGCGCAACAGAGATTCCGGCGCCAACGTGGAACCCGCACAACACAACCAAAGTACTTTGCCCCAACGAAACAAAGAGGTTGTCAATCTCAACGCTTGCAGTAACAAAGGATTAACCGTATTGTGTGGAAGATGATTGTTTGCAGAAAACAGAAACAAGAAGTAGATTGTATTTCAGTATAGAGAATTGGACCGGGGTCCACAGGTCACTAGAGGTGTCTCTCCCATAAGATAAACAACATGTTGGGTGAACAAATTACTTGGGCAATTGACAAATAGAGAGGGCATGACCATGCACATACATAGTATGATGAGTACTGTGAGATTTAATTGGGCATTACGACAAAGTACATAGACCGCTATCCAGCATGCATCTATGCCTAAAAAGTCCACCTTCAGGTTATCATCCGAACCCCCTCCAGTATTAAGTTGCTAACAAAGTAATTGCATTAAGTATTGCGCGTAATGTAATCAGTGACTACATCCTCGAACATAGCACCAATGTTTTATCCCTAGTGGCAACAGACATCCATAACCTTAGAGGTTCTTGTCACCTCCATTCACGGAGACATGAACCCACTATCGAGCATAACTACTCCCTCTTGGAGTTACTAGCATCAACTTGGCTAGAGCATCTACTAATAACGGAGAGCATGCAAGATCATAAACAACACATAGACATGAATTGATAATCAACATAACATAGTATTCTCTATTCATCGGATCCCAACAAACGCAACATATAGAATTACAGATAGATGATCTTGATCATGTTCGGCAGCTCACAAGACCCGACAATTAAGCACAATGGGGAGAAGACAACCATCTAGCTACCGCTATGGACCCATAGTCCAGGGGTAGACTACTCACTCATCACTCCGGAGGCGACCATGGCGGTGTAGAGTCCTCCAGAGATGATTCCCCTCTCAGGGTGCCGGAGGCGATCTCCCGAATCCCCCGAGATGGGATTGCGGCAGCGGCGTCTCGGAAGGTTTTCCGTATCGTGGCTCTCTGCACTGGGGTTTCGCGACGAGGCTTTAAGTAGGCGGAAGGCAGTCGGGGCCACACGA
This sequence comes from Lolium multiflorum, assembly GCA_030979885.1. NCBI lineage: Eukaryota > Viridiplantae > Streptophyta > Magnoliopsida > Poales > Poaceae > Lolium > Lolium multiflorum. The sequence goes on along the minus strand of JAUUTY010000528.1, from coordinate 123,822 downwards.
GGGCCCCACACCACGGTCGGCGCGCCAAGGGCCAGCCGCGTCGCCCTAGGGTTTGGCCGCTCGTGGCCCCACTTCGTCTCCTCTTTCGGAAGCTTCGTGGCAAAATAGGGACCCCGGGCGTTGATTTCGTCCAATTCCGAGAATATTTCGTTACTAGGATTTCGAAACCAAAAACAGAACAAGAATCGGGCCCTTCATCTCACAATAGGTTAGTTCCGTAAAACGCATAAATATGACATAAATGTGCATATAACATGTAGATATCATCAATAATGTGGCATGGAACATAAGAAATTATCGATACGCCGAGACGTATCATTGTGCCGGTTGTGTTTTCAGAAAAGAACCTGCATAAGTCAAGAATTATTGGCTAAAATAAGCCGGAATCATGATGATTGGAATACACCTGAACCAACTCCAACGCCAATATTGAAGAAGAGGGGTTTAATTGAATTGAATGATGAAGATATGAGGGAAGCTAAGAAGTCTCTCAAGGAGAAAGGTATTAAATCCGAAGATGTGAAGAATCTACCTCCCATAGAAGATATATGTGAGATAATTCCCCCATCCATGATTGAGGTAAACTCCCTTCAACGCTTTACTAGGGAAGATATTCCGTATTCAAAACCTCCTGCGCAATGCTTAGATGAGTTTGATAATTATATTGTTAAGCAAGAAAATTTTAATATGAGAGTAGAGAATCATCTAATGGAAAATTCTCAAGCTATTAGCAATTTGCATGATATTGTGGAGAGAACCTCCAATGATGTTAAGATGCTTGTTAAACATTTTCAAATGATTCAAACTCAAATTGATCAACTCACTAAAGTGCAAAATGACTTGTTAAAAAATAATCCTAAAGAGAAACATGCTTATGAAGTAACAACTAGAGGTGGTGTTTCTACCCATGATCCTCTATATCCTGAAGGGCATCCCAAGAGAATTGAACAAGATTCTCAACGAATTGAACCTAGTGCTCCTTCTAAGAAGAAAAAGAAGAAGAAACATAAAAATGTTGTAGAATCCTCTGAACCTGTTAATGATCCTAATAGTATTTCTATTTCCGATGCTGAAACTGAAAGTGGTAATGAACATGATAATGGTAATGATAATAATAAGAATGATGCTTCTGATAAAGAAGAAGTTGAAGATGAACCTGAAAAGCATGCTAAAAATAAAAAGTATACTAAAGAAGATTTTATTGCTAAGAAACATGGTAATGAAAGGGAACCTTGGGTGCAAAAGCAAATGCCTTTTCCTGCTAAGAAACTAAAATCAAAGGAAGAAGAACACTATAATAAATTTTGTGATTGGATGAAACCTTTATTCTTGCAAATCCCTTTGACTGATGCTATTAAATTGCCTCCTTATTCAAAGTATATGAAAGATATTGTTACTAACAAAAGGAAAATCCCCAATGAGGAGATTTCCACTATGCTTGCTAATTACTCTTTCAATGGCAAAGTTCCAAAGAAGTTGGGCGACCCGGTATACCTACTATTCCTTGTTCTATTAAGAATAATTATGTTAAAACTGCTCTATGTGACTTGGGAGCCGGTGTTAGTGTTATGCCTTTTTCTCTTTATAAGAGACTTTACTTAGACAAGTTGATACCTACTGATATATCTTTGCAAATGGCTGATAAATCTACTGCCATTCCTGTTGGTATATGTGAGGATGTTCCTGTTCAAGTTACTAATAACTGCTTGATATTAACTGATTTTGTTGTGTTGGAAATGCCTGAAGATGATAACATGTCTATTATTCTTGGGAGACCTTTTCTTAACACCGCAGGGGCTGTTATTGATTGCAATAAAGGAAAGGTTACTTTTAATGTTGATGATAAGGAGCATACCGTCTATTTCCCAAGAGGATTGATAAAGTATGTGGAGTTAATACTATTTCTAATGTGAGAACTATCAAAATTGGAACTATTGATTGTCCAATATATGAGCCTAAAGAAGGATATCAAAGTCTTATGATTGGATCCATATCAATACAATTCAAGGTAACATGATTGATTTGAGGTTTATTTCTTCTTATGCTATGTAAAATTTATTTGGTGGCAAGACTTGATCAACCTTGTTAACAAATACTTTTTATATGCATAGAGGAGGTAAACAACATCTCTTTCTCCCTCCATTTGCTTTACTTGCTGTATCTCTTTTGATTTGCAAAGTTCCTTAGTGAATTAGAGATTTCAAAAATTTTCCTGGCCAGTAATAATAAATTTAATACCCAGAAATGTGCATTTTTCAAAGTTTTCAAAAATTCACAAAAATTATACCATTGGTCCTATTTTTCGAAAATGGACCTGCGAGCACTGGGATGACCAGCACCCCGGTGGCACCCACAGGCCGGGAAGGGGGCGCCACACCTGGCGTGTGGGTCCCCTTTGCCCCACTTTAGCATCTCTTCCTCCCCACTCTTCTCTCTCCCGAAAAAATTGACACCTCTCACTCGCGTTTTTGCTCAAGAGCTCAGGATTTTTCGATCTCTTTGCTCAGCCCAGATTCTCTCTGAAATTTGGCACATTTGCTCTCCGGTATGTGACTCCTCCGATTATCCAAGTAGAATTTTGTTTGGTTGAGTATATCTTGAATATTTTGCTGCAGTAGGTAACATGTTTAGTGAGCTTGCATGCTTGTTCTAAGTTGTATAAACTAGTTTTGATGCATGATTAGTACTCTAGCAAGTTCCTATAGTAGTTCCCCTTGATTATATGTCACCAAATCAAATTTTATATTGTTTGTTGAAAAATTTCAGAAAATGGAGTGGAATAAATATCAACTAAACCAACAAGAATTGGAGGTGCAACAAGTCATGAGAGTGAACCGCGAAGAGGGAGTATACCCCTCTTACTACCCGTGCACAGATTTCATGAGAAGTGCAGGAATATTGGAAGATGTTCAGAATCTAATTTCTCGTGCAGGGTTGAATGATTTTGTTGATGGAGAACCATGCCAATATGCAAAATTGACTATGTCTGTAGGATTTTAAGTTCAATTGGTCGCAATCTAACCCCATGGTTCAAGATAAGATTTATAATAAAACTGTCAACTTGCCATTCAATGATTTTTGTACAGCAATAAGAGTACCGCAATGGGGATCATGCGAGAAGATAAGGGGATCGCCGCGAGAGCTCTTAAGCCTCTTCGAGATGATTTGTCATGGAAGGAGTTTCTCAGAGGATGGTGGTAAAATCAGTATTCAACCCCAGCTATCCGCTACTTTGCTTATTTCATTACTAAATGCGTTCTTGCTAGGAAGAATGGTAGTAAATTATCTGTTCAGGATTTAGCTTTTCTAGCTGCTGCACTGCAAGGCAATAGGGCTTATAATCTGGGTGCATTGATAGCTTATAGACTTGCTACTAACCGTGAGAAGGGCGGAATTTGTGGAGGTCTCATCGCCTCTCGTTTACTAGCTTTGCATGGTGTAGAACCTCATCATCTTGATATTCAACTTTCCATAGAAAAACTTGACATAGTCTCCATGATTAAACATGAATTTGTTTCTGATTCATCTAACTTGAGTAACCTGTCTTACAAGATAACATTTTACAAGAAGACTTGGAGAACAACTAAGAAAACTGAAAAACTAGTAAGATTACCTACGCCTGTTCTATTTAACCTTGATTCCAGGGAGGATTGGTCAGTCACAGAAGGTGCACTGAATGCACACATAGAGGGAGGAGGCCACCATGCAAGAGACAACATGGAGGAGGCTGAGGAACACCTCGACTCGTCATCCGATGCAGCAAGTTCCTCGCATCAACATTTTGGGCATGTGGAGCCTCCACGCTTTTCTTCTGCACAAGGACCCTACTATGACTACGCCATGCATTATCCACCGGCGAGGAACATTGACCCTCGCTGGGGTTGAACTCCACTTAGGCCAAAAGCCTAAGCTTGGGGGAGGTATACCGACATCACTCATTCTTTGCATATTATGGTTGCTGGATACTTGTATATACCTGTTTAGTTTGTTTGAGTGGTTTTCTAATGAGAGGGAGATGATATTTGGGGAAGTGCTGCCTGAAAACAGATTCTGGACTGTTACCGAAAAAATTCTCAAAAATAGCCAGAACGATATTTTGCGAAGCCAATTTTTGCGCATGTTCCCCAGGTTGTTATCTAACTTTCATTAGTTGAACACTTTTCGATTTGAGCAGCGGAAGAATTTCTTAAAAATCGAGTACTGTACTGCTGTCAAGTTTGACGAATTTTTGCTGCTTTGTGTTTATGTGACTCTCCTAGTTTGCCATTTCTTGTTTTTGCTTTGTTTCTTTCCTAAAACCCAAAAAGACCAAAAATATTTCTGTTGCTTCTCTTCACCATTTGTTTGTTTTGATTTCTAGCATTTATTTCGCTTTATTTGCTATCGTTGGTTTGCTATAAGAAAATCCAAAAAGATTTTGCTTTGTTTGCTTGTTTCCTTTTGTTCTTGTTTCCAATTCGAAAACACCAAAAATATTTGCTGTTCTTCTTTGGTTTGTAAAGTTCATCATGAGTTCAATGGTCTTCGGTGGCTGGAGCGTGGTTTTCATTTCATATTATCCAAGCTACACAAGTGAAAGGCAATAATGACGATCTACGACAATTGGATTGTGGTGAGAGGCTGGTATGAACTCTATTTGTTTTCATTTTTGTACATATACTCATCCATGTGAGCATGCTTAGTTGGTTCATGTGAGGTATATGTCATTTGAGAAAGTCTAGTAGTTCATGATCTCTCATGTTTAGCTCCAATTTATTAATATGAGTAGCATGTCATGGATGTTTGCTTGCATTGTTTTATTCATAAGTAGGTATGGCATTGTGGTATCCTCCTCTGAATAATTCATTTATATCGACTTGGCACATGCTCACGCATGCATATGACTGAACAAAAGTCAATTAAGCCTCTATGATTTACATTGCTTCAGAGTTCTTGTATCACTTTTATGCCTCCGTTAATTTATTTTGCCGCAAGCATGATTATGACAGTTACTGCTCTCTTGATTTGTCGCTCCCTAGTCTATTGCTAGCCTTCACTTGTACTGAGCGGGAACGTTGCTCGTGCTTCCAAACACCTGAAAACCAAGTTGTTCCAAAGTGTCTACCATAAATACCTATGCATGGCATTTCAAACCATTCCAAGTAAATTCTCATGCGCTACCTTTAAAACCTTCAAATGCTTCTCAATTTGTGTTAATGTTTCATAGCTCATGAGGAAGTATATGGTGTTTAACTTTCAACCTTGTCATTTACTCTTGACGGACTTTCATTATGGACTAGTGGCACATCCGCTTATCCAATAATTTTGAAAAAAGAGCTGGCAATGGGATTCCCAGTTCCAAATTAATTAACCTAAATAGACACTCCTCCATGGTATGTGATTGTTGGACGGCACCCGATTTAGCCATGGCTTGTGTAAGCAAAGGTTGGGGGGAGTGTCATCACAATAAAACTAAAATAAAAAGGCACTTCTTCATGGTATGAGATTGTTGGCAGGCACCCGAGGATTCGGTTAGCCATGGTTTGTGAAAGAAAGGTTGGAAGGAGTGCCACATAAACATAAAAATAATTCATGGGAGCCGCTCTTGGGAGTCCGGTTGGCGAGGTAGTTGGTGTACCCATTACCATTCGTTGACAACAACAAACACCTCTCAAAATAATTTTACTCATGTTTTAGAAATGAAAAGCTCTAGCGCATGTTAATCCCTGCTTCCCTCTGCGAAGGGTCAATCTTTTACTTTTATGTTGTGTCTCCATTCTTTCTTTGAGCACTATCTTGAGAGCACGACTGTCATTCTTAGTACAATATGCTTGTCTCAAAATATGATTGATTGTGGTATAACTTTGATGCTTTTATCTTTGACAATCACTACTTCTAGTCTTTCTATGAACTTCAGAGGTGCTCCAGCATTTATGTTTTGTTGATCAAATGGGCAAGCGAGATACCACTCTATCATACTCTTTATGAATATTGCAATCATGCTTATAGACATGATTCATGATGCTTATTATTAATTATTGGTACATCTCCATGATTGACATAGCTGTTAGATGATCTTATTTGCATGTATCTTATTATGGACTGCCTAAGTATTAGCCATAGCATGAGAATATTTACATCATATGAACAAATGTGTTCGAAAGTTTTTTATCGCTCAGTTGTTAACTGAATTGCTTGAGGACAAGCAATAAGCTTAAGCGTCCAAAACGTATCTACTTTCCCGAACACTTTTGCTATTGTTTTGCCTCTAATTTGTGCATTTTGATGCAACTAACGCGACTAACGCTGTTTTAGCAACTCTGGTGTCTCGTTGTGCGTAAATCCAACTTTCAGAAAATCTCTCGAATTTATGTAAGGTCCTATTTTCCTGCATATTTGAGCTGGGCAAGTTGTGGAAGGCCCCCACACACTAGGCCGCGCGCGCCAGAGGGGCCCGCGCGGCCCCAGTGTGGCGGCCTCGGTCAGCCCCCGACGCCCTCCTCGGACTACTTATTGCCTTCGACCTAAAAACGCACGGAAGAGTCGAAGTCGCCAGAAACCCTCCATAACGCCGCACATCGCGAAACTCCGTCTCGGGAGCCAGAAGTCTCCGTCCGCACTCCGGGACGGGGAATTGGAGGAGATCATCGCCATCATCACCACCGACGCCTCTTCATCAACCAGCCATGTTTCCCATCCATGTGTGAGTAATTCCCCACCGTAGGCTGAAGGGGATGGTAGGGATTGGATGAGATTGGTCATGTAATAGTATAAGATTGTTAGGGCATAGTGCCTAGTGTCCGTAATTGGTACTTTGATGATATTGTTGCAACTTGTTATGCTTAATGCTTGTCACTAGGGCCCGAGTGCCATGATCTCAGATCTGAACATGTTATTGTTTCATCATGATATTCATTGTTTTATGATCTTACCCGCAAGTTGTATACACATGTCGCTGTCCCGAACCAATGGCCCCGAAGTGACAAATTGGGACAACCGGAGGGGATGGTAGTGATGTGAGGATCACATGTGTTCACGGAGTGTTAATGCTTTGCTCCGGTACTCTATTAAAAGGAGTACCTTAATATCCAGTAGATTCCCTTGAGGCCCTGCCACTGGTAGGACAAAAGATGTTGTGCAAGTTTCTCATTGCGAGCACGTACGACTATATATGGAACACATGCCTATTGATTGCTTTGTACTTAGACACCGTTTTATTATTATCTGCAAATGCCCTGCTATGATTGTTACATGAGTTTCTCCATCCATGCAACGCCCGTTATCCGTCCCCGTGCCAGTATTTTAATCCCGCCGTTTACTATAATCACTATCGATGTCTCGTTACTCGATGTGTTATTTCACCATCGCTCGTTATAAACCTTACTACCGATAAACTCTGCGAGCAAGTCTGCTCTGTGTGCAGCTGAATTGACAACTCGTTGTTAAGGCTTTCAAGTATTCTTTGTCTCCCTTGTGTCGAATCAATAAATTGGGATTTACTTCCCGCGAAGACTGCTGCGATCCCCTATACTTGTGGGTTATCATGGGGCCCCCCGCGCCGCCCTATGGGGTGGGCCCCCTGCTGGCCTTCCTCGACTCTTCTTCGGTCTTGTGGAACACTCCGTGGAAAATAGGCCGTGGGCTTTGTTTCGTCCAATTCCGAGAATATTTGTAAACCAACTTTTCAAATAAAAACAGCAGAAAACAGGAAGGCACCTGTGGCATCTTGTTAATAGGTTAGTCCCAGAAAATGCATAAAAACATTACAAAGTGTGAATAAAACATGTAGGTATTGTCATAAAACTAGCATGGAACATAAGAAATTATAGATACGTTGGAGACGTATCAAGCATCCCCAGCTTAGTTCCTACTCGCCTCGAGTAGGTAAACGATAAAAAGAATAATTTCTGAAGTGACATGCTACCAACATAGTCTTGATCAATACTATTGTAAAGCATATGAGATGAATGAAGTGACTCAAAGCAATGGTCTATAGTTTGCTAACAAAAAATAATGACTAAACAACTGAATCATATAGCAAAAACTTTTCATGAATAGTACTTTCAAGACAAGCATCAAAAAGTCTTGCATAAGAGTTAACTCATAAAGCAATAGATTCTTAATAAAAGGTTTTGAAGCAACACAAAGGAAGATTTAAGTTTTAGCAATTGCCTTCAACTTTCAACATGCATATCTTATGGATAATTGTCAACACAAAGTAATATGATGAGTGCAATAAGCAAGCATGTAAGAATCAATGCACACAGTTGATACAAGTGTTTGATTCTAAGATAGAAAGAAGTAGGTAAACTGACTCAACATAAAGTAAAAGAAAGGCCCTTCGCAGAGGGAAGCATGGATTAAATCATGTGCTAGAGATTTTCAAGTTTTGAAATTATAAAGAGAGCATAAAAATAAAGTTTTGAGAGGTGTTTGTTGTTGTCAACGAATGGTAGTGGGCACTCTAACCCCCTTGTCAAATAGACTTTGAAAGAGCGGCTCCCATGAAGGATGTTATCTCTACCAACAAGGTAGATCATCCCTCTTCTCTTTTGTTTACACATGTATTTTAGTTTTATTTATAGATGACACTCCTCTCAACCTTTTGCTTTCACAAGCCATGGCTAACCGAATCCTCGGGTGCCTTCCAACATTTCACATACCATGGAGGAGTGTCTATTGCAAAATAAGTTGCTTACTGATAAATCAGGGCAAAACATGTGAAGAGAATTATTAACGAAAGTTAATTAATTGGGGCTGGGCACCCCGTTGCCAGTTCTTTTTGCAAAATTATTGGATAAGCGGATGTATATGCCACTAGTCCATTGGTGAAAGTCTTCCCAACAAGATTGAAAGGTAAAACACCACATACTTCCTCATGAGCTATAAAACATTGACACAAATAAGGAGTAATAAAATTTTGAATTGTTTAAAGGTAGCACATGAAGCATTTACTTGGAATGGGCAAAAATACCACATAGTAGGTAGTTATGGTGGACACAAATGGCATAGGTTTTGGCTCAAGGTTTTTGGATGCACGAGAAGCATTCCCTCTCGTACAAGGCTTTGGCTAGCAAGGTTGTTTTGAAGCAAACACAAGTATAAACCGGTACAGCAAAACTTACATAAGAACATATTGCAAGCATTATAAGACTCTACACTGTCTTCCTTATTGCTCAAACACTTTTACCACTTTTACCGGAAAATATCTAGACCTTAGAGAGACCAATCATGCAAACCAAATTTCAACAAGCTCTACGGTAGTTCTCCACTAATAGGTTTAAACTACATGATGCAAGAGCTTAAACATGATCTACTTGAGAGCTCAAAACAATTGCCAAATATCAAATTATTCAAGACAGTATACTAACTACCACATGAAGCATTTTCTGTTTCCAACCAAATAGCAATAAGTGCTGCGGCTTTCAGCTTTTGCCATGAACATTAAAATAAAACGAAGAACACCAGTGTTCAAATGAAAAAGTGGAGCGTGTCTCTCTCCCACACAAGCATGTTAGGATCCGATTTATTCAGAAAACTAAAATAACAAACAAGAATAAAAGCACACGGACCCTCCAAGTAAAGCACATAAGATGTGACAGAATTAAAATATAGTTTCACTAGAGGTGACCGATAAGTTGTTGAAGAAGGGGATGCCTTGGGCATCCCCAAGCTTAGACGCTTGAGTCTTATTGAAATATGCAGGGATGAACCACGGGGCATCCCCAAGATTAGACTTTTCACTCTTCTTGATCATATTATATCATCCTCCTCTCTTGATCCTTGAAAACTTCCTTCACACCAAACTCAAAGCAATCTCATTAGAGGGTTAGTGCATAATCAAACTTCACATGTTCAGCAAGGACACAATCATTCCCAACACTTCTGGACATTACCCAAGGTTACTGAAATTTAATGGAGCAAAGAAATCCACTCAAACACAGAAAAGAGGCAATGCGAAATAAAAGGCAGAATCTGTCAAAAACAGAACAGTCCGGAAAGACGATTTTTTCGAGGCACTTAACATGCTCAGATGGAAAAGCTCCATTGAATGAAAGTTGCGTACATATCCGAGGGATTCATGATTTTTTCAGGATTTTTAGATTTTTCTACAGAGAGAAAAACTCAAAACCGTGACAGCTAAAAATCTGTTTTGTGCCATAAATCCAAATCTAGTATCAACTTTCTATCAAAGACTTTACTTCGCACAACAATGCAAGAAAATAAAGATACAAATGTATTGCTACAGTAGTAACAATCACCTTGACTCAAATATAAAACAAAAATTGCAGAAATAAAATAATGGGTTGTCTCCCACAAGCGCTTTTCTTTAACGCCTTTCAGATTAAGAGTTAACTCATAAAGCAATAGATTCTTAATAAAAGGTTTTGAAGCAACACAAAGGAATATTTAAGTTTCAGCAATTGCCTTCAACTTTCAACATGCATATCTTATGGATAATTGTCAACACAAAGTAATATGATGAGTGCAATAAGCAAGCATGTAAGAATCAATGCACACAGTTGACACAAGTGTTTAATTCTAAGATGGAAAGAAGTAGGTAAACTGACTCAACATAAAGTAAAAGAAAGGCCCTTCGCAGAGGGAAGCATGGATTAAATCATGTGCTAGAGCTTTTCAAGTTTTGAAATTATAAAGAGAGCATAAAAATAAAGTTTTGAGAGGTGTTTGTTGTTGTCAACGAATGGTAGTGGGCACTCTAACCCCTTGTCAAACAGACTTTGAAAGAGCGGCTCCCATGAAGGACGTTATCTCTACCAACAAGGTAGATCATCCCTCTTCTCTTTTGTTTACACATGTATTTTAGTTTTATTTATAGATGACACTCCTCTCAACCTTTTGCTTTCACAAGCCATGGCTAACCGAATCCTCGGGTGCCTTCCAACATTTCACATACCATGGAGAAGTGTCTATTGCAAAATAAGTTGCTTACTGATAAATCAGGGCAAAATAAGTTTCACATACCATTCCCTCTCAGTACAAGGCTTTGGCTAGCAAGGTTGTTTGAAGCAAACACAAGTATAAACCGGTACAGCAAAAACTTACATAAGAACATATTGCAAGCATTATAAGACTCTACACTGTCTTCCTTATTGCTCAAACACTTTTACCAGAAAATATCTAGACCTTAGAGAGACCAATCATGCAAACCAAATTTCAACAAGCTCCACGGTAGTTCTCCACTAATAGGTTTAAGCTACATGATGCAAGAGCTTAAACATGATCTACTAGAGAGCTCAAAACAATTGCCAAATATCAAATTATTCAAGACAGTATACCAACTACCACATGAAGCATTTTCTGTTTCCAACCAAATAAGTGCTGCGGCTTTCAGCTTTTTCCATGAACATTAAAAATAAAACGAAGAACACCAGTGTTCAAATGAAAAAGCGGAGTGTGTCTCTCTCCCACACAAGCATGTTAGGATCCGATTTATTCAGAAAACTAAAATAACAAACAAGAATAAAAGCACACGGACCCTCCAAGTAAAGCACATAAGATGTGACAGAATTAAAATATAGTTTCACTAGAGGTGACCTGATAAGTTGTTGATGAAGAAGGGGATGCCTTGGGCATCCCCAAGCTTAGACGCTTGAGTCTTATTGAAATATGCAGGGATGAACCACGGGGCATCCCCAAGATTAGACTTTTCACTCTTCTTGATCATATTATATCATCCTCCTCTCTGATCCTTGAAAACTTCCTTCACCAAACTCAAAGCAATCTCATTAGAGGGTTAGTGCATAATCAAAACTTCACATGTTCAGCAAGGACACAATCATTCCCAACACTTCTGGACATTACCCAAGGTTACTGAAATTTAATGGAGCAAAGAAATCCACTCAAACACAAAAAGAGGCAATGCGAAATAAAAGGCAGAATCTGTCAAAACAGAACAGTCCGTAAAGACGATTTTTTCGAGGCACTTAACATGCTCAGATGGAAAAGCTCCAGTTGAATGAAAGTTGCGTACATATCTGAGGATTCTTCATGATTTTTTTCAGGATTTTTAGATTTTTCTACAGAGAGAAAAACTCAAAACCGTGACAGCTAAAAATCTGTTTCTGCACAGAAATCCAAATCTAGTATCAACTTTCTATCAAAGACTTTACTTGGCACAACAATGCAAGAAAATAAAGATACAAAGGTGTTGCTACAGTAGTAACAAGCACCTTGACTCAAATATAAAACAAAAATTGCAGAAATAAAATAATGGGTTGTCTCCCACAAGCGCTTTTCTTTAACGCCTTTCAGGCTTTCAGTTAGACGCAGAAAGCGAAAATCAGGTAACATCAAGAGAAGAAGAATCAACAACATAATTTGTTCTAATAATAGAATCAAAAGGCATCTTCATTCTCTTTAGGGAAGTGTTCCATACCTTTTTAAAGAGGGAATTGATATTTAATATTTCCTTCTTTCATATCAATAATAGCACCAACAGTTCGAAGAAAGGGTCTTCCCAAAACAATAGGATAAGATGCATTGCAATCCAAAACAACAAAATGAACGGGGACAAGGTTATTGTTAACCGTAATGTGAACATTGTCAAATTCTCCCCAAAGGTTTCTTTATATAATTATCAGCAAGATTAACATCCAAATAACAACATTCTAAAGGTGGCAAGTCAAGCATATCATAAAGTTTCTTAGGCATAATAGAAATACTTGCACCAAGATCACATAAAGCATTACAATCAAAATCATTGACCTCCATTTTAATGATGGGCTCCCAACCATCTTCCAACTTCCTAGGGATAGAAGCTTCAAGTTTTAATTCCTCTTCCCTAGCTTTAATGAGATCATTTGTAATATGTTTTGTAAAGGCCAAGTTTATAGCACTAGCATTAGGACTTCTAGCAAGTTTTTGCAAGAACTTAATAACTTCAGAAATATGGCAATTATCAAAATCAAAACCATTATGATCTAAGGCAATGGGACCATTGTCCCCAACACTTTAAAAAATTTCAGCACTTTTATCACAAATAATTTCAACAGTTTTAGGCAATTTTGCACGCTTTGTAGTAGAAGTAGAAACATTGCCAACACCAATTATTTTACCATTGATAGTAGGAGGTTTAGCAACATGTGAAGCATCAACATTACTAGTGGTGGTAATAGTCCAATCTCTAGCTATATTATTCTCTTTAGCAAGTTTTTTTTTTCTTTCCCACCTAGCATGCAATTCAGCCATCAATCTAATATTGTCATTAATCGAACTTGGATAGCATTTGCTGTAGCAAATGACTTAGTATTTTTAACTTCATTAGGCATAACTTTCAGTTTTAAAAGATCAACATCAAGAGCAAGACTATCAACCTTAGAAGCAAGAACATCAATTTTACCAAACTTTTCCTCAACAAATTTGTTAAAAGCAATTTGTGTACTAATAAATTCTTTAAGCATTACTTAAAGATCAGAGGGTACACTCCTACTATTGTTGTAAGAATTACCACTATTAGAAGGATATGACCTATAGTTGTTGTTACCAAAATTATTCCTATAAGCATTGTTGTTGAAATTATTATTTTTAATGAAGTTCACATCAACATGCTCTTCTTGAGCAACCAATGAAGCTAAAGGAACATTCTTAGGATCAACATGAGATTTACCATTAACAAGCATAGACATAATAACATCAATCTTATCACTCAAGGAAGAGGTTTCTTCAACAGAATTTACCTTCTTACCTTGAGGAGTCCTTTCAGTGTGCCATTCAGAGTAGTTGATCATCATATCATCAAGGAGCTTTGTTGAAGCACCCAAAGTGATGGACATAAAAGTACCTCCAGCAGCTGAATCCAATAGGTTCCTTGAAGAAAAATTTAATCCTGCATAAAAGGTTTGGATGATCATCCAAGTAGTTAGTCCATGGGTAGGGCAATTCTTTACCAAAGATTTCATTCTCTCCCATGCTTGGGCAACATGTTCATTATCCAATTGCTTAAAATTCATAATGCTACTTATCAAAGATATAATTTTAGCAGGAGGATAATATTTTCCAATGAAAGCATCTTTACATTTAGTCCATGAACTAATACTATTTTTAGTCAAAGATAACAACCAATCTTTAGCTCTTCCTCTCAAGAAGAAAGGAAACAATTTCAGTTTTATAATATCCCCATCTATATCCTTATACTTTTGCATTTCACAAAGTTTAACAAAATTATTAAAATGGGCAGCAGCATCATCAGACTAACAAGAAAATTGCTCTCTCATAACAAGATTTAGTAAAGCATGTTTAAATTCATAAAATTCTGAGTAGCAGGTGGAGCAATAGGAGTGCATATGAAATCATTATTATTTGTGCTGAAGTCACACAACTTAGTGTTCTCAGGAGTACTCATTTTAGCAATAATAAAAATAAATAAAGCAAAACCGAATTAAATAAAGTAAAACAAGTACCTAATTTTTTTGTGTTTTTGATATAAAGAAAGCAAACAAGATAGAAAATAAAATAAAGCAAGACAATAAACAAAGTAAAGAGATTGGGTGAGAGACTCCCCTTGCAGCGTGTCTTGATCTCCCGCAACGGCGCCAAAAAGTAGCTGCTTGTGATGGTAAAGCACACGTCCGTTGGGAACCCCAAGAGGAAGGTATGATGAGTACAACAATTTTCTCAGAAGAAACCAAGGTTATCGAACAGTAGGAGATGAAGATCACGTGAAGGTTGTTGGTAAAGGAGTGTAGTGCGGCGCAACACTGGGATTCCTGCCAACGTGGAACCTGCACAAAGACAATCAAACTACTTTGCCCCAACTTAAATGAGGTTGTCAATCTCACCGGCTTGAAAACAAAGGATTAAACGTATGGTGTGGAAAATGATGTTTGCTTGCAGAAAACAAAATATAACAATGATTGCAGTAGGTTGTATTTTAGATGTAAAAGAATGGACCGGGGTCCATTCACTAGTGGTGTCTCTCCAATAAGATAAATAACATGTTGGGTAAACAAATTACAGTTGGGCAATTGACAAATAGAGAGGGCATAACAATGCACATACATATCATGATGACTACTATGAGATTTACTTAGGGCATTACGACAAAGAACATAGACCGCCATCCACATGCATCTATGCCTAAAAAGTCCACCTTCGGGTTAGCATCCGCACCCCTTCCAAGTATTAAGTTGCAAGCAAGACAATTGCATTAAGTACTGCGTAATGTAAACAATACAAATACCTTAGACAAAGCATTGATATTTTATCCCTAGTGGCAACAACACATCCACAACCTTAGGGGTTGCTGTCACTCCCCCAGATTCAATGGAGGCATGAAAGCACTATCTAGCATAAATACCCCCTCTTGGAGTTACAAGTATCAACTTGGCCAGAGCCTCTACTAGCAACGGAGAGCATGCAAGATCATAAACAACACATATAAGATAGATCTATAATCAACTTGACATAGTATTCCATATTCATCGGATCCCAACAAACACAACATGTAGCATTACAAATAGATGATCTTGATCATGATAGGCAGCTCACAAGATCTAAACATGATGGCATAATAGGAGAAGACAACCATCTAGCTATCGCTATGGACCCATAGTCCAAGGATGAACTACTCACGCATCCCGAGGCGGGCATGGTGATGTAGAGCCCTCCTGATGATTCCCCTCTCCGGCAGGTGCCGGAGGAGATCTTCGAACCCCCGAGTTAGGGTTGACGGCGGCGTCTCCGGAACTGCTCGTATTTTGCCTCACTAGGGTTTTCGGAGACGAAGGAATAAATAGGCGAGGCGCAGAGCCAGGGGGCTCCTCCTTCACACCGCTGCTGGGGCCCCCCGCCGCCCTATGGGGTGGGCCCCCGCCGGCCTTCCTCGACTCTTCTTCCTTCCGGAACACTCCATGGAAAATAGGGCCATGGGCTTTTGTTTCGTCCAATTCCGAGAATATTTGTAAACCAACTTTTCGAAATCAAAAAGCAGAAAACAGGAACTGCCACTGTGGCATCTTGTTAATAGGTTAGTCCCAGAAAATGCATAAAAACATTATAAAGTGTGAATAAAACATGTAGGTATTGTCATAAAACTAGCATGGAACATAAGAAATTATAGATACGTTGGAGACGTATCAGACTTCAACAAGCACGCCCGCACCACGAAGAAAATCCATAAGGATACAAGGGCACCCATACACGAACATGTCCTTCACCAAGCTATAAGGATCAACAACGACATCATCGACAAACAAAATTCAAAGTACTTGGTAAGCAAGATATCCAACACCTCAGACATCTCATCCCATTATGGAGATGAGGAGGAACAAGAGTCGAGGACGACTCTTTCCCAAGCGGGGGAGATGATACAGCCCCGCTCAAGGACGACACTACATCATGGACAACTTATCCCCCAAGTGAACCAATGACTCGAGCCCGAGTGAAAGCTACACTTGATGAGGTGAAATCACTCCTCTCTACACTCGAACTCGACATAACCTTGGACGGATTGCTACCTCATACCGTTATACTATGTGTCATTAGGTACCAATCTCGTCAAGGATTCGAAGGGGAAGAAGCAGCGTTGCTCAAGAACAAGAAAGGAAGACCGAGGAGAAGGACTCCAGCCGCCAGCCACATCACCAGGCCGGCACTGCCGGTGGGAGCACCCTGGCACTACCGTTGGACACACCCCAGCACTGCGGGCCAAACTTCCTCGGCACTGCCGGCCCCACCGGCACCGCCAACCCTTCCCAAGTCAACTTCATCTGGGCCGTCTATTTCCATCCTATGGCTATGTTTATTCCGTGCAAATGACTAAGTTACCCCTGCTCCGAATCTGGGCTATATGTATCTCATCCCCCACCTAGATTAGGGTTAGACAATGATTTTAGAATAAACTTGAGCTTTGTCTCCCTAGGACTATTGTTCTTTGTATCCAAGGTACTCTGGTGGAATCTTACTCTCTTCATGGATGATTCTAGGGCAACCGCTCTCCCAAGTTTTAGGGTGGATCTCTTCATCCAATCTCTCACCTCTTGGATTCTACCTAAGGGTCTTTTCTAGAGTTGATTCTACTGGCTTAGTCTAACCAACCAAGGGAGTGAATTGGTTTGTATTGGGTTGGTGTGTGTGTGTGTTTGTGATTTGAATTTTGTGTTCTTCTTTCTTTTCCACCTCTTCCATCCACAAACTTGGTCAAATTCGCCTAGCCCTTATCAAATACACTCTTTTAGAGATAAATTTAAAGCTAAACATTGATGGAGTAGTTTGTACTCTTTGTGAGAGAAAAACTTCAGCGGAGCAAGCAAGACCTGACGCCATGTGGTCATGATAACCCCACGTGACATCCACATCTCTGATCTTGTCGTCGCGTCGCCCATGACTTGCAGCAACCCCTTTCCCCAGACAGCACAACAGTCACGTACACGCAATCCGAGCCCGCGTGATGGATTCCTTCAATCAAGTGCGATCCAGCACGGTCGCTGTACTATACCAGTAGGACTCGATCTGAGCCGTCAATTCCCCATCGCACGGCACAGAAACATGCAGCGGCTGAATCTGATCCAAAGTTTCGCAGTCCTGTAAACGGTCCAACAGGCAACAACACACGACGCCACGTCACAGGCGATCCAGTCCCGGACCCAAAAGTTCACCACCTCCACCACTCTCTCCCACCCACAGTCTCGCTCCTTCTTCCGCGGCCGGCGGCGCACCGGGCCGCCGCGCGCCGCCATGTACAGCTCCTACTCCGCGGCCGCCTTCGCCCTCAGGGCCGGGAAGCCGTCCTATTACGCCCACTCCTCCTCTTACACCGCCTCGCACCACTGCCAGCAGTACGACGGCGACGGCGGTCAGCGGGAGCTAGGCCCGCTGAACCCTCACCTTAATCCCCGCTTTCTGCTCGACGGGTACCTCCTCCGCCACTCGACCCACCTCCTCCTCCTCTCCGCGCGGCTCCGGCCCCCGCGCCCGCCGCATCCGCCCCACTGTTGCCACCGGCGTGTGGCAGCTCGCTGCTGCTGCAGCAGCAGAGGTGGATGCGGTGGTACAAGATCGTCTCTCCAGCACGTTCCTTGGCGATTGGAGGCGAGCGCGCGACGATGCTGCGTGCAGGGCACTACAAGGTCGGATCTTGGAGTGGCTTGCCGGCGATCGAAGGCGCCGGGGTGCGGCTGTGGCAGCTCAGGAAGTGGCAGGTTAGGTCTCGGGAATAGCTGTGGAAATCGGGGTACGCCGAGGTTGCTGGGGAGGGCGATTCGGCAGGAGGTGTGGGAGTACGATGGTGGTCAGTGGCCGCACACAAGGTACTCGATGGAATGCCATGATGACTGGGATGAGGAAGAGGATGAGGATGAGGATCAATGCAGTCATGCTCAGTGGGAGCTGCAACGCAAGTCGCGTATGAGAAGAAGACGGAAAGAAGAAGATGACGATGATAGATGTAGAGATTGTCATGGGAGGAAGGCTGTGGAGAATGATTGCTATCATGAAGGTGAGTACAGTGGCCGTCGGAGAGAAATTAGGGACGTGAACGGGACACATTCTAGTCATCAATCTGCCAGGAGGAGGTTGGAGCAGAGGGGCTACCTCGACGACGAAGATACAAGGCGAAGAAGGGAGATGGCAGAAGAGAGATATAGGAGGGAGCTTGAATTTGATGATGCAAGGAGAGTTGGTGCTAGAAGATACACTGAGGATGACCGGAGATATGACCGGAGAAGAGGAAAAAGGGATTCTGATTATGAGGATGCGTTTGATGCTAGAAGATACGGTGAGGATGACAGGAAATATGATCGCAGAAGAGAAACAAGGGATTCTGATTATGAGGATGCATTTGATGCTAGAAGATACAGTGAGGATGACAGGAAATATGATCGCAGAAGAGAAAGAAGGGATTCTGATTATGAGGATGCGTTTGATGCTAGAAGAGTGAGAGCTGACAGGTACAGTGAGGACGACCGAAAATTTGGTCGGCGAACAGAGAGGATGGATTTTGAAATCGACAATGAGGATGATGTGAGAAGAGATGGGAGGCGCCATAGAAATGATGATGAAAGATTTGTTGTCACGAACCCAGGGAGAAAGAAGTATAGGGAGGAGGATGTTTCACCCTCAGGATCACGCCGTTGGCGTGATAGCGAGTATCATAACGATGATCGAGATATTGCTGAGCATAAGCACTACTCGTGTGATAGGTCTCAGAGTTCTGCTTCTGCATTTCATAAGGATGACTCACAGAGGGCGTCGAGTTCAAGGAAAACTGTTAATGAAAGACTTGCAAGGGAGAATTCATCCTCGAGGGTGCGGTGGGATGATAATGTAGACCGACGAGCTGCACAGACATCGGAAGAGAGGGACCGGCGCTATTCTTCGTTTGTTGGTTTATCAAATGATGATAAAAATGAGTATGATTATGATGACGCACGGCTTGTCAGTGTAAGAGATTCTAGGATGGGAACACAAGATGTCAAGGTTATAACTGAGGATGATACAAGCTTGATTTCCAGCTCAAAGAACTCTTCCATTTTGAAGCAGCGTAGAGATGTAGATCAGCAAGTAGCAGCACAAAGGGATGAATCAAAGAAAAGCTCACAGAGGATAATGGAAACTTCGGAAGTCCGACGTAACAATACTGAACTGGATTCAGCAACACTGAGTAATCACCAGGAAGATAGAAGAAACTACATTGATAATAAGTCATCTTCCCTTCAAAGTTCTGTAAATACTGCTAGTGACAGTAGAAGACAAATTGATCGACATGATGAAGCCAAGGTGGATCATCAGATGGTTGCACTCACTGACTCGAGGACAAACTCAGAAAAGCTCATGGATATAAAGATGGATAGTAGTCACAATGTTAACAGGGCCTCTCACTCACAGAGAAATTACGAGGAAGTTAACCAGATGGACATCGATGACAGATCTACTTCCATAGAGAATATAACTCATATCATAAGAGACAAGAAGAGGTACGTAAACCAGCAGGTGATACATGAAACAGACATAGATGTGCAGAATGCTACACATGCTGATGTTTCTACAGTTCGTGCTAGTGATATTTCTATTTCGAAGAGCTCACGCAATCATTCTGAAACTAGAGCAGATGTTAACTCTATTTCTAACATGAGTCTGATAGACCGGGCAAGGGTCCAGCAAGAACAAATCCATCAAAACAAGGTCCTTGCTAGCGATAGGACAATTGTTAGGGATTCACGGAGTAATCATGACACTGGAGTGTATGGTCAAGTTCACTCGGTCTCAGTTATTGGCAGCACAAAAGAGATGCAAGAACAAATGGAACTTACTAAGGATCGTACAAACAATGCTGCTACGACAAGTACTTCAGAAAGCCACATTGAAACAAGAACAGATGGTCGATTTCATCCGTCCTCATCTGTGCATACTGCTAGTGGCATGAAGGAACAAACTGATCTTACCAAGATCCACGCTAGTGACACTGTAGTTGTTAGCAGTTCTCATAACCGAAGTGACAATCAGGCTCAAAGGATTTCAGCTGTCAATCTTGTGGAGTCTAGGGATAGCCGTGAAAATAGTGATCTGCAAATTACACAAGGCTCCGGTGAAAGAAGCGATCAAGTAAGGACTACATTTTGTGAATCCTCTCAAGACTCTAGAGGGATACTGACAAGAGTAGAAGAAACTGGGAGATTCATGAACCATAACACAGCTTTGAACTCGCAGCAGACAGGCAGCAGCAGAATCTCTGATGACAAAGATATTACTGGTTTGGGGATTGAGAGCAGCGGCGAGGCATCCGACATCAATGTGGATATGGAGGAAAGAGGAACAATACTAGGAAGGACTGAACCTACTGCAATACAGAGTTTACCAGGTGGTTCATCTGCCAGAAAGTCTGTCAACGAAAGCATGTTAGAATCAGCTGCTCGATTAGAGAAATCATCTACATTTCATGTAGGGCAATTTGTTGGTGAGCTCCAAAGAGATGCCTCAGATGCAGATACTACTTTAACAAAGAAAAACGAGAAGTCCATAATGGAAGGTACAACGAGATCTTCATCCAGGTCCAGAATGAAGGGGCCATCAGATGAGATTTGGGATGTTCAAAGTGCTACTTCCCAAGAGACCTTTAAGACGGCCGATAAGGAGGAAGGATCCTCAGCTGATGGAGGTGCAAACTCAGCCTCTCAGACACCCAAAAATGAAACTGCTATTTCTAAAAAAGTTCACAAGTCACTTTGGGCCTATGTTGCGGACATAGTCCGTCTTGGTTGGGTTCAGCGTGGTGAATCTCACGACTCTAGCAACAAATCATTTAAGAAAAGTTCATCCAGTAATTCTCAGAGTACGGAGGGTTGGCTGTCAACTCAGGGGCATGATAATGACAGCATTCAAAAGAGAAACTGGAGTATCAAACCAAACGATCATCAGTTGGTGAAGTCACACACCACAGAATCAGAATCCATAGTAGCATCAACACTAAAGGAAGAAAGCATGCCTACAGGTACACAAGGTTTGCAAATATCAACCTCTGGCAATGTATCTGAGGTAGGTAGATCCAAAGGAGACTTTGTACCCAGAATTTCCAAGGGTGATATTCAGATATCAGGGGAGAGTGCAAAACAGTCTGAAGTAGGTGCATCACCCAAAGAAAATACCATGGGACACTCGGCTGAGGATGGCATATCAACTTCGGTAGATGACACAATAGGACAGACACTTGGAGATGAAGTGGCAAGCTCGTCCAGGATCACAACTCAGGGTTCTGCTGGAATTAATGCTGGAAAAGGAGTTTCAGCCGGCACCTCTTCTATGACCGCTAAACCTGAGGAAGCTTGTCGCAATGACGGTTCAGATAGCTGGAGATATGAACCTTCAGTCACTATAACACCTTACCATGTCCCTCAGACCCAGACAATGATACCACATGAGCATACCTCATCTGCTTCGTTTGAATCAACGGAATTGCCTACTGGTGGTTCCACTAGGCTGGAGGAGAAGATTTTTGTGCGCAAGGCCCCTGAAATCATCAGAACAGAAGTAAAAGATGCTGAGCTGAGCAGGAGAAAGATTCAGAGGAATAAACAGGTATTGAAGGAGACGTTTGAGGAATGGGAGGAAGCATACCAGCATGATGCTAAACAGAGAAAGACTGATGAATTATTCATGAGGGAGGCTTTACTTGAAGCTCAGAGGGCTGCAGATATATGGGAGGTGCCAGTTGGAGCTGTGCTAGTACATAATGGAGAAATTATTGCTCGTGGTTGCAATCTGTAAGCAGTAGCATATATGATGTAGCCAACTGTTAGTAAAAACTACTAATGAAATATTCACTTTGCTTATTATTCTGTCTTTTTTTGTGTTCAGAGTTGAAGATCTCAGGGATTCAACTGCACACGCTGAAATTGTTTGTATAAGAGAAGCTTCTAGCAAACTTAAAACGTGGCGCCTGGCGGTACTATTTCACACCCAATAGCTTTCTGTTTTTCTTATTTAATCCTGTCAAATAATTGGAAGATAACCATTGCCCTCTTATTAAGAGTGGACTCTTGTAGGATGAGCTACACATAGCTTGTTTTTCGAAAATTTCAAAAATGGCATTCTAAAGTTTCAAAAAATTCTAAAAAAAATCTAGATGCAGGCAATGTTAAGTTCTATCACTGTGTAAAATTTGAACCCGAGATACCATATATTCTAGGAAGCACAAAAATGACAAAATCTGACAGATTTTGAGATTGTGAGAGATTGTACTGTTTATCAGAATTTGTCATTTTTGCACAGCCTCGAATGTAAGGTATTTCGAGTTGCAATTTTGCACATTGGTAGAGCACAAGATTGTCTACAACTATTTGTTTTCAGTTTTTTTTTGAAACTTTAAAATATCATTTTTGAATTTTTCAAAAAACGAGCTACATGTAGCTTGAGCTACGTTTGTGGTCTCCGCTCTTATTAAGTAATTTCCTTTTAGATAGCATATTTCATGAATTATTATGATTTATATCTATCTGCTGAAAAATCATCTCAAACTTGATATTTTGGAATTGGACATAAATTAAATAAATAATGTTATTTTTGAAATTCAGCAAGATAATTGCCTTTCAGTTTTCGCAAGCAATGTGCTGGCTATCTTTATTTTTTGAGATTTCTGTACACAAGCATATTTTCATTAAAAATTATGTATGCCAAATCCTCACATTTTAATGAATTCCTACTCATTCTTATATATATCATCCTTTCCACATCAAAATTAATGCAGGATACAACACTTTATGTGACGTTGGAACCTTGTGCCATGTGTGCTGGTGCTATTCTTCAAGCGAGAGTTGACACTGTGGTATGGGGTGCCCCGAACAAGCTTCTTGGAGCCGATGGAAGCTGGGTTAGGTATGGGAAGTATATATCATATTTGATCATTTCTCTATACCACCATATTTTTCAAATATAATATTTTCATTACGATTCATCTCGCTAATTAAATTCTCGAGATGATGGTTGATGGTGTAGTTCAGATGCTAGGTTGTAATTATTTACTTTCTGCTTTTTAGCACCCTGGAGAATCCATATTCATATCTTTCCTCTATGTTGACCCTACAAGAGGGAGGCTCTGCCCCCCCCCCCCCCTAGCACACACACACTCCATGGTTATACCTCTGAGGCTTTCCAGTTACCACAGTTAAAAGTTTTCGGAAATTCCCAGTTTTCTTGGAGATGTTGGGAACTTGATTGCATTTGTAAGATATAGGAATCTGACGGGAACTCGGGAAATGAAACTGAATAGTGATGAACTGTGAAGTTCATTGGTCAAGTGGAACTTGTATTCCCCATATATTTAAAAGCCTGAGTGTGGTCAGGGTGATGAAAGGAAGGCTTAATCTGCACTTTTCTGAATGTGGTAGGGGATAGTATGCCTTTTCCTTTCTATCAGATAAATATTCATGCCTTAGTACTGGTTCCAATGGTTGTTAAACAGCATATGAAATGTGTTAGAGAAAAAGGTGAAGCTTGTTGCCGTGATGTTGTTTGTTCCCATCTGTTTTGTTATGCCAAAAATCTCAATTTATAACAACAAAGACTGAATGTTAAAACAGTCATTCTTCACTTGTTCAAGCAAGTGAAACTTACAAGTTAATTTTTTGTTAGCTAACAAAGATTGAGCTCTGGTACATTAATACTTGAAATATGCCTGCAGTTCTACCAAAGCATTTGTTGTGCACTGACTTTGTATCGTGAGTACTGTTTTCCACTCAAATCAGATTGATACATCTGAAATTGTTAGATGGTAACTGTAGTTAGACTTTCTAGTGAGACATGAGATCAAATCACCTCAAATAGTTCTATAGGAGTTAACTCATGTACAAGTGGACTGCTTTCTATAATGGGCAAGGGCTTTCATCTTACGTATATGATTGTAAATATTATTACTCTGGTACATTAATACTTGAAATATGCCTGCAGTTCTATCAAAGCATTTGTTGTGCACTGACTTTGTATCGTGAGTACTGTTTTCCACTCAAATCAGATTGATACATCTGAAATTGTTAGATGGTAACTGTAGTTAGACATTCTAGTGAGACATGAGATCAAATCACCTCAAATAGTTCTATAGGAGTTAACTCATGTACAAGTGGACTGCTTTCTATAATGGGCAAGGGCTTTCATCTTACGTATATGATTGTAAATATTATTATCTTCCATTCATTAAAGAGGAACAGGAAAACTTAAGAAACCGATGTGCTTTTTCTATAGGCTTTTCCCTGGTGATGCGCAAACAAGCACGTTGGATCCTGCAAACCAGAACCAAACTGCTGGGCCTGTCCACCCTTTCCATCCGAAGATAATGGTAAGGCGTGGTGTACTCTCCACGGAGTGCTCTGAGATAATGCAACAATTCTTCCAGCTGAGGAGGAAGAAGAAGCAGAGGCCAGAGTCGCCACCTCGTGCACGCCTCTCTGGGCACCACCATCATCCGATCAAGTTCTTCACCAAGATGCACCACATGTTCGGCACAACCTTCTGTTTATAGACATTTCCTCTTTTTCTTTTCGCAATCATAAGTAGAATCTTAGGTTTCACATTCAATCCACTCACTGTGTTTCTATGCATGTCAACCTTGATTTTCCTTTTCGGGTGTCAAAATAATGTATAGTTTTGTGTATTGATTTTTTTTCTCCAGTGGTACTGAGTCTTTTTTCCTTTAATGTAAATTCTTTTTAGCTGTAATATTGAAGACAAATCCTCCTGCGAGTTATCACTTATGTTGTATCTAAAATCGAAAAAAAAAAAACTTTCTGAGAGGACTTACAAGAGAACAGTCTACGCAACTTCTCCTTTTCACTTGTGGTAACAAGCTGTCATCCAGAAAACAATTTCCCCACAGTTGTTCAGGATTGAAACAACTTAAGAAGTGTAAAAGAAAGCACAGTGCTTGTTGGTCTCCTCTCTGAAAGTAGATTAGCGCACCTGTGTGGAGTTCAGACTTTGTTTTATGTACTGTTTCTGAAGAAAGTGACAAATGAAGCCAGACTTTGTTTTTATGTATTGTTTCTGAAGAAAGTTACAAATGAAGCCTTATATTTTTGACAGTACGAAGAAACTTCCTGGCAGTGGTGTTGTTAATTGTCTGTTAGAGATTTTTTACATGCCTCCCTTTTTGTTGACAATTTTAACATTTATCTCTACGGTTTTCATAGTCTTAGAATTTGTTATGTCCCGGTCACCTAAAAGAAGTGCACAGTGCAAAAAAAAAAAGCATTCTGTTTCAGGTTGCATTTTATTTGAACTGTGGTTGTATTTTTCTCATGGATTTTTGAAAATCTCAGCCGATTGAGAAATAGACAAATCCTTATCTTTAGCGAGCCATCCATATAAGATTTTCTAGTGGAGAAAGATCAGGTTACACATACAACTAAGTCTTGTTCCATAACCATGTGGAGGCTGTGGTTACCTACTTCTTCAATTCTGGCAACTCAACGAAAAAAAAAAGACAAACAACGTTATGCTCAGACCACAAGAACAGCAAGGTCTGAATAGACGTCGAAATCAAAGCCCGCATGTGGTTCTTTAGCTCGAAAGAGGCAGAGGCTAATTGGTGAGCTGCTGGAACTAGAGAGGGACATTGCATAATCCTGAAGCCTCCCAAAGCTATGAATCTGCTAGATAGTATGACCCTGACCACACTAACAAATCAGTTTACCTAGCACTGTATCCATGATGGATATCATCACCTTCCTACAGTCTTTGATCACTGACCAGCCCCGGTTCTCTTCTCACAGTTTTATACATGGTTCAAAGACAGCTGAGGCAGTTGTTACTAGCACAATATCTTGGAACTAATGCTTTGGTCAACTGGAACATTGTTTCCCGCCTCAGTGTATCACCCAACATGACGCCAGCAAGCCTCAGCTAGAATTTGCATTAACGTTTCGTATTCGGAAAGTACATCAGATTGAAGCATGATTATCTATTATGTCTAGAATTGTAAATTTACTGCTGTATCATTTCCAGGAGATGGGTAGCCTGAGCACAACAAGATTCATATAGTGAACTCGCAAAGTAGTTCATAACCAGATGAGTGGAGATTTGGTGCACATGGGCACCGGTGATCCTTTTTTTTTCTTTTCAAAATTTATATTTTCAAGTTTTAACCACAAACAGGAAACTACCAATTGGAAGTACTGTGTATTTGTGCTCCGAAAAAATGATAAAAGTGTAGATCTAATTATCACATTTTCAAATAAGCAAGAATATCAGATATTGTCATTTTTGTCTAGCAAATAATAAAAGGAATTTTGCATTGCGATTTTGCATGCTTTTGAGACATATCATTGACAAAGTTCAGAATTTGTTTCAATTTTTTTTGAACCGTGTAAATATGATTTTTAAATTTTTTTAGTATAGAGATATCACTGGAGCTCATGTCTCAGAATTACTTCTCAATAATCCACAAATTGAAGTAAGCAATGAACACATCAGGACTGTAAATTATGTATACAACTCTAATATTTCAGTTTGTTTGCCATGGCCCAAGCTAAACTAAATTTCCCATGTCATCTAACGAACCCTTGATCACACAATATTTGATCACACAACATTTGATCCACATTTCTTCCGATAAAGAAAATATATCAATATATCATCTGCTCCGATTACTAAATTAAAAATATATAAAGAACATATATTAGGGATATGCAACAGTTAGAAGCTCTTCAAAATACCAATTACATATGGCCTCTGCAATAACATATTATCAAAAACTAGTCAAGACAGCAAGGGTGCACACAACCATAATAAGAAAAAAAGAAACAAGGCCCTGCCAAAGCAATCAACGACTCATAGCAGAAAAACATTCACCACCATTGGCAACACTTAGACTGCAGAAGAGGTTCTCCAACAACAACGCGTGCAGAAAAGGAACAATGCACAACAACAACCATCAGCTGATATAACAATCAAGTCACATCATGTGATTTCACCGAGGAGAAATTACGAGTAATCTCTAGACAATGTCATCAACAAGGAAACACTACTAGGAAAACCATCATCTGTGGCGCACATTTTTGACTTTCCGTGGCGCATATTTCGTGCGCCACAGAAGTCACGCGACAAATATTTATTTCTGTGACGCATATCTACATGCGCCACATAATTTCTTCAAACTTCTGTGGCGCACCAGGTAGGCATGCGCCACAGAAAACTTCTGTGGCGCACCCAGCAGTGGTGCGCCACAATTTTTATTTTTGAATTTTAAAAAAGGTAGACAAATCTATTTAGATCCGGGGCCGCCGGAATTTTGCCGGTTTTTTTTTTGAAATTTTTCAGAGGTCGCCGAAGGTGGGTGGTTGGGTGTGTGGGGTGGGATGGGTGGATGAGGAGGTGGTGCTAGTGGTGGTGGTGGAGGAGGAGGAGGTGGTGGTGGTCACCGGAAGAGGAGGAGGAGGAGGAGGTGGTGGTGGTGGTCGCCGGAGGAGGAGGAGGTGGTCACCGGAGGAGGAGGAGGAGGAGGAGGTCGATGGGTGGTGGAGGAGGAGGAGGAGAATGAGGAGAAGGGAGAAGAAGGAGGAGAAGGAGGAGAAGGGAGAAGAAGGGAGGAGAAAGGAGAAGGAGGAGAGGAGGAGGAGGAGGAGGAGGAGGAGGAGGAGGAGGAGAAGGGCGCCGCCGAAATTCAAATTTCGGGCTAAGAATTCTGTGACGCATGTGCATATGGTGCGCCACAGAATTTTGTTTCAAATTTTTTATTTTTGCAGGAAAAAGTCTTGACTTTGCTGTAACTTTTTTACTCTTTTCAAATTTTTCGATTCTAAGAATTAGCTAACCGGGTAGCCTTCACCCATGTGCAGTACCCCACGTGGGCCCCATAAAGTTTCTGTGGTGCATCTGGCTACATGCGCCACAAAAAGCAAGAATTCTCTGGCGCACCACTGTTTGATGCGCCACAGAAGTTGAAAATTTCTGTGGAGCATATTAACCTATGCGTCATAGAAATATTTTTGTGGAGCACGTACTTTTAGGTGCATTACAAAATACATTCCTACCTATAAGTGTTTTCCTAGTAGTGAAATAGTTAAAAGCCCATTGTTATGTATAACCAATGAAGGTTAGACCTAGGATTTTCACCCGAGATATCGAACTCATACTGAGCACCCACCACAAACAAAGTGATCCCGTGTTGCTGCCCCCCACTTGCCGAGAACTCGGCCGCGATACAAAAATTCTTAGGCTCCAAGTCATCACGTGCACGGTTTGGACATGACAATCGCCATGCGACAGAACGAGTTGTGAAGTATTGTCCTATGCCAATCGAAGATTCACACCATCACTTAGAGTTCTCGAACTCGACATGAGCAATTGAGATCTTCTAGCCTTGCTAACACATATGCCAACGTACCGACCTCAAGTTGCACCGTGGTAATCTTGGACTACTGGACGGTGCGCCCGATGGTGACGAGGAAAAGAGGGGCTTCTTATTGTCTAGGCCCGCATACGTAGATTGGGGTGTAAGCCGAGAGATAACGTAGGTAGATCATTGGATTTCCATATCACATCTACCAGGACGCGAGCGAGACGAGGTAGACCGAGACTCGGAAAGGATCGCTACAGTAGAGAAAGTACGGGCAGAGATGCCTCGCTGCCATCGTCTGCCTCCTCCGGCGGTGGCGGGGTGATGCAGTAACTAGGTGGGGGCTATTAGGGGGTGGTGGCGGGGCCTCCTGTCACTGGCGAGGCGACCCAGGAGGCTATATTTTGTAGAGGCGACATGATGGTATGTTCAATGCACAGTCCTAGAGGTAGTGCTTCACACCTTTAGCTAGGTTCGGGTGGTCTAAAGTAGGTTCGGATGAGGAGGCAGCCTCCTCTTCAAGAAGTGGGATCTTAAGCCTTAAAAGCATGCCTTTTGGAGTGAGAAAGAAATACATAGTGTCATATTTGTGGGTCCTTTTTTTTCTGACTAAAGTTGTAGCTTTCGTTAGAGAGATAAAATTCAACATGTTACTTATGACAACTTTTTTACATGAAATATCTGGTTGTGTATGCCACCGTTGCTCCTCGTGCCCGAGAGGCTAAAAAGATAAACATAACTCGAAGTAGTACTGAATATATAAATGGGTTTCATGGATCATTTGGCACTTCGGCTTGCTTTTCTGTGTTATCTTTTGTTGTGGTTTAGGTTGTGCGCTTGGCGCGTGTGTGTTGTAACTCTTGGTGTAACTCCTAGCCGGTTGATGGCTTCGTTAATTCAAAATCAGGCTCACTTCGAGCCTTCCGTCTAAAAAATATATAAATGGGTTGGTTCCCTTTCCTTCCACATGGCCCACCCATATCGCGCTACCGGCATCACCCTCTTTACTCTGATGATCCCGTGGCCCCGCCCGCGATAGATCCTCCGGCCGCCGCATTCCTTTGCTCGTTGCCGGCGCGCCCGCGACCTCCGGCTACTTCATGATTTTTTCTGCTACCCTGACTCGTTCCTGGCGGTGCCACAGCGGCGAGGGCGTGCACGAAGGAGAGGATCACACACGCGTGAGGATGCGATGTGCGGCGGCGCCTCGGTGGTGTCCGATTTTTGGTCAGCTTGCTGCTCCGTTTGCTCTGCACTCTCTGCCCCTCGATGCTGCTCGTCTTATGAGGCTGTCTCTCTATTTTCTTTTGTGCGCGAAAGCACAAAGCAGTATCATGATTTTTTGCCATTGATTAATTAGCATGGTCATATGGCGATGGACAAGGCGTTTTGGCTCATAGGTATAGATACACCTATTAAGAAAAGTAAAATTTAATTTATTTTAAAATGTTAAAAAAATTCGAATAAAATTCTTCACCGTGCATCCGAACATCCTATGTTACGTCATGAAAGTTTTGCGGGGAAAAAATATTTTATGTAGCCTATGTAAAAAAGACAAATAAATGTCTCGTAAATTTTTTTTTGGACCATTAGAAATTGTCTTTTTTTGCATAGGCCATAGAAAATAATATTTTTTGCGACACTTTGTGTGCAGGTATAGAATATGTGGAAGTACACCCTGAATTTAATTTTGAAATTTTTAGACATTTTAAAATATGTTTTTTCAGTAATAGATGCATCTACACCTATGAGCCAAAATGGATTTCCGTGTATACGATGCACTATATTATGAAAAATGGCCGTTGTACTTTGCCAAAGACTGAATTTGAACACCTACCATGATTGACCAGCTATTTGAAGAGCAGGACCATTGCTATCAAAATGTGTTGATTCTTGCTAAAAGAAATAAGCTCCACGCGAATATAGAATTTCTCAGAAATCAGCATGCACAATGCGAGATCATGGCCATCCCGTCAATAGTCGGTTTTGTTGTACACTTATACTTCAGCGTTACATGTAATAAGCAAAATTCGGCAAGCAAATTTTGTAGACACCTCTCACCTGTGCAATGTGACATTGGCAAGGGTAAAATTATATATATACTATTGTTTCCCGCAATATGTTTTGCACGTTTGCTTACACTATTTCTTCTTGGCCCGTTTATATTGTATATTTGTTGAAATCAATTAACTGCAGTTGCGGATTTTTAAAATAGAACTTCACATTATGAAAATTTCGACATGTAGAGAGAGTTGTGCGTTCCGATTTATACTTGTCATGATATATTTACCATTAATTAGTAACAAAAAATGTACATGTGGAGGGGCGGTGTCATTGAAAATAGGCCTAATTAATACTGAGAGATGTTAGAGATGGACGAACATATCATTCTGATGTTATGGTTATATTACTTAAAATTCACAGTTCCATACTTCTGTGTGAGAGCTACCGTCTTAGGGGTCTTGCATCTTGCCGTTACCCTTCCTTCTTAGCTTATAGCAGTGTTAACGTCGGGGTGTTGTCTCGTTGCTCTGTGTTGTAAAGCTGTTTCGGATCTAATTTGCTTTGTGATTGTGTGTTGGAACTTTGTGTCAAAAAAGATTGTGTGTTGGACTATGCTGTACGCTACCGGATGGCTTTATTAATTTAAAGCTAGGCTCTTCTTCCGTCTGTTGAAATGTAATTAACCCCATGACTTTTTTCTTCACGTTCTCAGGTGTAAAGAAAACTCTGATCGTGAAGATCCATATATGTGATAGGTCTTTGTCCAAAACATATGCAATGCTCAGAATTACTATCAGTTTATGGTCCAAAGAATCACCGTCTGTATGTAACTATACATAAGGTACTATGGAGAGTGGATTTAGTGATCGGGTGTATACGTGAGCACGCGGTCATCACCGTTGGATTCGCTTTAAGATGTTGGCCAAACAAACGGAGCCTAAACGACGTGAAACATCCTTTTTCTAATCCCTCTTCCTTTTCCCACGAGCCAAACAGTGCCCTCTTCTCCTTTTTCCTTTTCCCACCGCACAAATCCCTCTCTCTTTTCCTTGCGCGAAACATAGCACCAGCGCCACACCGAGGAGGTTGAGGCGCGCGGCGGAGGCCATCGCCGGACCGACCTGACCCCTGACCGACCTCGTCTCCTACCTCCGCAAACGGGGCGCCGCTCGTCGTCCCTGGCGGTACACCGGCGAGAGCACGCCGGCCAACAGCAACAGCAGCCTGCGTGCACGAGCAACCGCGCCGCGGCCCGCCACCGCGCCCAAATCAGGAGCGGGTCTGGGCTCCGTGAAAACTGCGGGAGCTCCAGTGGCGCGACAATTGCGGCCAAAATCGAGGCCGGCAATGGCGGACGCCCAAGTGTCCACCACCACGCCACGTCCGCCGACTGGAGGGCACGAGATCTCGTCCGCCGTGGCGACTTGGTTCGATTCCGCTCGGGTGAACTGCGAGAGAGGGGAGGTCTGCGGAGATGGAGGAGAGGTTGCGCCAGATCGGCGCGGAGGGCCAGGCCTGGATAGGCGTCGCCCAGAGGCACGAGGCCGTTGCCGCGGGACTCCGCGCCACCCTCGACGACCCCATCAGGTCGCGCCGCGCCGCAGAAGGAGGTATACGGGAGGTCTGCGGCGACTACCTCGACGGAAGAAAAAGGGGACGGGAGGGCAGCGGCGGCGCTCCCTCCTAGGTCGAAGAGGGCGGGCGCTGCGGGCGGTGTCGGGGATTCTGGCGATGTAGGGGAGGCCGGGGCAGGGGGCGGCGAGGTGCAAGCTGCGGCAGGGGCGGAGAGGTAGGCAACGCGACAGGTGGAGGGGCCGGTGTGGGGGCTCGCAGGTGCGAGTGCTTGGGCGGCGGGCTCTCTCCCGGACCTCCACGGGACTCGACGGCGAGGAGCGGTCGCTCTGGCCCGGCGGCTGCCTTCCCAACCTCGACCACCTCCTTCCGGTGGCGCCGGAGACGCCCTTCAATGCTCCAGCTGAGATCCGCCCGAGCGATTAATGAGCTCGCAGCTCTGATTCAAGTTACTATAAATTTAGGCCGGCACGACGGCGGCTCGCAGCTCCGATTTTGCGTGGCGGCGGTCCCCTGACGCACTCCAATTTTGGGCAGCCGCATCGAGCTTGGGCAGGATCGAGCGGAGTCGTTTTTGTCTCACCATCAAACCACAAGCCTATCAGTGAATCAACCTTTTTTTAAGAATACCTGCTGCGTTACGACTTTACGGACAAGCCAACGCTGTTAGACACGTGTCGATCATTGGATGCGTGCTCACGTATACACCCGGTCACCAGGCTTCATCCGAGGTACTATGTATGGTACACTGATCAATTCACCAATAGGTACACAGTACGACTCAAAACGTCGATGTTATGTGCAACATGAGTAAAATAAGGTGGTACGAAATGAATTTTTGCAGATCGTCCCTGCATTTCTGGTAGCACGTACCTTTTTTGTTTAATGTCTAGAATACTGATGGCGTTGCTGCGGTTATATAAGACCGGACTGCCGAGAGACTAGTGAAATTGTGCATGATCCATTTCCAAAGTGACCAAACTCTGGAATCGAGTGGCAGAAACATGACGACATGCGCATAGTACGTGGTAGTTGCATTTCCTGTTGTCCAATGAGTAGGCTCGAGAGGCATCACGGAATGGTTACGTGCAGCTTCGGAACGTAGCCGTAATATGGAATTGTTGATCAGTGCACGGGCAAATCTTCAAAGCAATTCAGCAAGTAGTAGTTGAAGGTTTCTACCCCGTACGTCAACATGCGTCTATGGAATTTCTTCTCCTGGATCATGGTGATGTGCAAGTTTAATGAGAAGGGGGCGCAAATCACCAACACAAGGTACGGAGGTTCTTCGTTCCCGCGAAGGGACATGAGGAGCTCGACCAGTACGCAGAGTGGCAGTCTTCTCGTTGTTTCGTCATGTAACGGAGGCCGTCACGCTGGTCGGTGTTGTATAGAAGGTGTACCACTTGTGGAGTTTAGGCTCGCTATCTCGAAAGCTACTAATAACTTCTCACTTAAGAATAAGCTTACATAAAACTATGTTAGGGCGTCTCAGCGGCCCCTAAATGGCGACTGGCAGAAGTGTTGGACAAGCCCACAACAGCAACCCCCAAAGTGGCCTCCCAAAGAGTTCCCATGGTATGTGGCTGACAAAGGGGTTGTACGGCCCATCCAATCTTACACACGTTGCCAACACCCTCTGGCAATCTGGCTATCCTCTCTCTATGGAGCCGGTACGGTAGTGCCAGACCTGCTAGCATGGTTTGAGGCCTCTGGTAGTCAACACTTCTCTTGTTCATGTGGAAGCTAGGTGGGGTCTCAGCCACGAGCGATGGGCAACGTCCTTCTCTAAGGGTACTACCCACGGTGCATTGAGATCCTTTAGACAACAGGGTTCCCTAATCCCCATGGATAGACGTGATACGTTAGGATCGCCGTTTGGTCGCCTTACACCAGCATCATGCTTGCATGGTTTAGCAAGCTCTCGTGTTGGGAAGTACGGAGTATATAATCAGTTCCAATTGAGTATACGGAAATCGTGATTTTGCAAAAAAAAAAAAAAACTTCTCATATACAATTTTTTTCTTAACAACTCAAAATTCTGGTTTATCGACAATATGATTTTGTGTATCCCTTAGCAATATGGTTAGCATTAAAATTAAACCAAGAGCTGAAGTTTTCAAGTGGCCATTTTAAAATCTAAAGCTTTACCACCAAGAGAGTAAGGGAAAAGCTTAACCTTGATTATATTATTATTCGTATTCCTCACATTAAGGATTTTGCACTTTCCACGGAATCTTTTTAAATGCTCCATAGGGAAATCATTTGGTCTTCCGCAAAAGCGATGTTCATCAATGACTTTTACTACTTAAGGATCAATTTTGAAAGACTCTGTAGGAATATCATTATCTTGAGGAAAAATTTTCACACTAAAGGGCCAATGTGTTCTTCTCTCCATGCTTCTCACGATATAATTACTACTAATTTTTATGTGGTATTGAATTTTTATGAAAAAGAACTAACAAGTAAAGACTAAAAACAAGACAAGTAAAATACGATGCAAAATCTAAAAGAGATAAGAGAGCTCACATGGTTGTTCCCTCCCCAAGCTTAGGTGAGACGCAGTTGTAAGATGATTCTTCACGGCAACGCCAGACAAATACCTCTTACGCATCAACCACTATGATGTAACTCTTCCATCTAGTTCCCCGGCAACGGCACTAGAAAATTGTCTTGATGACGTTGGGACTCCAAGTCCAGAGTGTTGTGTCACCTGAGTATTTTCCCCACAGGGGTGACTCGAGGGTTTATATCGAAGTCTCGAGAACTAAGCAAAGAGCGTTATCTCCCTCTCTTCTTCTAGCAATCCTGCAAAGTAAATAAAATCCTTGTGTCCCCAACTCCACCGTGTCATTGTCAAGCACAAGATTTTGCGTAAGTAAATAAAACACAATTATAATAAAACAAGTAAACTTGAGAAAATAAAGTAACTAAGTAAAAAAAGTAAAAGGGCTGATTGTTCTGAGTGTTTTAGATGCAAATAAGAAAGTAAATATTTTGTATTTTCGGATTAAAATAATGCAGCAAATAGAAAACAAGATAAAAGCAATATAAAGGTGTTTCTTATGATAAAAGGTTGACCGTGGTTCATGGGTTCATTTGACAATTCTCTCTTTTAAGTTGCAGTAGATAAATAGTAATTCATCATGAGATATGATGATACATAACAATAACATGAGTAAGATATGCATTTATATGGGCATCACATCTTAAAATAAAGATGATGCAACACATCTCTCTTATACTCCACAAGAAAGAGAAAACTCCATGCAATCTTGTATTAAGAATTAACAGAGTATAGCCTTAAGTACTTTGAAATGATGTTTGAATATCAAATATGCTACCTTGAACCAACAAGATCATCACTTTTGTCACGTGATAAACATGGTACTGAAAGTGCATGGAGCCCCCATGTGTGGTTTTGGTAATTAATGACAATCCCTATGGACTAATGTTTGCATTGAGTTATATTTGTAGGAGTTGTCCATAGGCAATTCTTGAACCATATGTTGGCTTCAAGGTTGCAATAAGAAGAATTTGATGAAGGATATCAAGTGTCAAGTATGTCTTGAAGATGAAGGTGAAGTGAGCCCTCAAGTTACTTCAAGACATCAACATGATGAAGAATGAAGAAATGAAGTGCAAGTTCAAGATGAGCCATCTCGAAGAAGAGGTCCTTTGCTTGAGTCTTGCCATCCATATGGTGATCATGGATATGTAAAGATGCGCCGAAGAAGAAGCTCTCCCATGGTGGATTATGGGGGAGCAATCCACATGGTGGTCATGGTTATGTCAAGATGCGCCGAAGAAGAAGCTCTCCCATGGTGGATTATGGGGGAGCAATCCACAAGACTTCGTCAAGCAAACACAAGCAAGAAAGGCGTTCCATTTTTGAGGTCAAGATCGTCGTCATCGAGCTCAAGTGGAATGCGCAAGTATAAGGTTTGCTCTTGATAGGGTTTCTTTCTCACCGGTCTCATAGTGTAGTTGGAGACCGGTTTATAGTTTAGTTGCCGTACTATCAAGAGGGCTCTCGAGTGAGTAACTCAATCGTATCGTTCGGAGAGAGCTCAAACCTTTGCATCCTTGCATCATCTTTCTTGGTTGTTATTTGGACCTTATCCATGTGATGTTTTAGAGCTTGTGCTTATTCTCATGACAAGCTCTAGTTCATCGAAACGGATTTCGCATAGATCACTTGTTGCGTTTTCGAGTTTGGTTCATCATCTTTCTTGGTTTTATTTGGATCTTATCCATGTGATGTTTTAGAGCTTGTGATTATTCTCATGACAAGCTCTAGTTCATTGAGAATGGTTTTTGCATGGGCAACTTGTTGCATTTTCAAGATTGGATGTTTTACCGGTATGTCTTTTTTAGATAGGTCAAACCTTTCATCATTTGTTTCTATCCTCCCTTGTTGTACTATGATGGTTTCCTGCATGATCTTGTAGAGCTTGTTCCTAGCTTCAAAACAAGCCCAAGATCATCAAAATCGGAGTCCGGATGCAAAAGTTATGCCCGTTTTAGTTTTGGTGATTCTTCTGGGGGGATAATCCGGCCCGAAGGACAAAACATGGACAATATCCGGCCAAATATCCGGCCCTATGGGCGATTTCGGGGGCGGGCCCGGCGGATTTTTCCCCCCCGGTCATATTTTTTGGGAGGGGGTATATAAGACCCCCTTCTTCCTCCTTGGACTGGTTGGTTCACTTTCTCTCTCTCTCCTCCATTGTTGTACTTCAAAGCTTGCCCTAGTTCTTGATTCCTCCCATGATTCTTGCATATTCTTGAGGGAAAAGAGAGAGGAGATCTAGATCTACATTTCTACCAATCAAATCCATCTCTTTGTGAGTGGAACTCTCTAGATCTTGATCTTGGTGTTCTTTGTGAATTCCTTTGTTCTTCCTCTCTTATTCCCCCAATAGCTTTTGTAGCTTTGTTGGAATTTGAGAGAGAAGGACTTGAGCATCTTTGTGGTGTTCTTGCCATTGCATTTGGTGCATCGGTTTGAGTTCTCCACGGTGATTCGTGGAGGTGAAAGCAAGAAAGTTGTTACTCTTGGGTTCTTGGAACCCTAGACGGATTCTAGGCCTTTGTGGCGGTTTGTTGGGAGCCTCCGATTAAGTTGTGGATGTGTGCCCCAATCTTTGTGTAAGGCCCGGTTTCCGCCTCAAGGAAATCCCTTAGTGGAACCGTGACCTAGGCCTTTGTGGCGAGGGTCACCGGAGATTTAGGTGAGGCGCCTTCGTGGCGTTCGGTGTGTGGGTGAGTACCGCATCTTGGGGTGAGGCCTTTGTGGCGTTGGTGTGCATCGAGCAACCACATCTCAAGGTGAGCCTCTTGTGGCGTTCGGGAGCACTAAGCAACCGCACCTCTCCACCGGAGATTAGCACTTGCAAGAGTGTGAACTCCGGGATAAATCATCGTCTCCCGCGTGCCTCGGTTATCTCTATACCCGAGCTCTTTACTTATGCACTTTACCTTGTGATAGCCATCGTGCTTGAAGTTATATATATCTTGCTATCACATACTTGCTTGTATTGCTTAGCATAAGTTGTTGGTGCACATAGGTGAACCATTGCTTAGAATAAGGTTTTGGTGCACATAGGTGAACAATAGTATATAGGCTTTGGGCTTGACAAAGTAAACACTAGTTTTATTCCGCATTTGTTAAGCCCATCTCGTAAAAGTTTTAAATCGCCTATTCACCCCCCCTCTAGGCGACATCCGTGTCCTTTCAGGTACATGCATTCACTTTATCCATAGTGAGGTAGCAAAAGAAAAAAAGCAAAACCATAATAGATATGTTGTCACAATCCAATGACTAAAACCATGCTACTCCATCTAATATGTACATCACCCCACACACGCTCTTGCACATAAGTTGGATCAGAACAAATACTTAAGAATGGGTACATAATATGCATCTATCAATACATCTTGCACATAATATGATCATATCTCATAACACAATATCATAGAATAAAGATCCACCACATAGGTATTACGAATATGGCCATAATCATGTAGGGAAGCTCATATGTCACTAAGAATTATGAAGAACATGAGAGAAATAGTTTAAACTACTTCCACAAACCCGTAGTCCAGAGGTGGACTACTCCCTTTTGATCATGGTGATGACGATGAAGATGTTGGAGAAGGTGGAGATCCCTCCGGCGGTGATCCCGACGGAGTTCCTCCTTTCAATCTTCGCTGCTGCAGCCTCTATTTTCATGTTTTTGTCTTCTGCGGCATTCCGAGAACTCTTCGGGGCCATATATATAATAATTTTTGGGTAAAAATACGTTGGTGGCCGAAATAATCAAGTGGATTGGATGATCGACGGTCGAAAGAGGGTATGTGGCGGGCCCTACATGTTTGGGCGCGCCACCTAACCTCTTTTGGGCCTCAGGCCCATCCAGGTCTACTTCCAGGTTCCAGGGTACTTCTCCCGATGAAAAAGTGATGCTCCAAAAATCTTAGGTTAATTTAATTCTGTATAGGTCTCTGAAAGTGAAAAATACGCGAAATAGAGAATTCCTGTTCTGGAGAGTTATAAGCCAAATAAAGGGGATCATTGGTAAATCCTCATAAATCAATGTAAAACATGGTATTATCATCGTATATGTTGCACATATGTGAAAATTCAATATGATAAATGACAAAGTTCATGTATGCATTTTACATGAATCAGCCTCATACAAATGACCTCGCGACAACAATGAATCGTTCTAACCAAGGCACACTGTTGGAGTATTTTTACAGTACTCAATGTCGAATAGAACCATTATGCCACCAATATCATGCCACGCTTTTAAGCATTGGCATAGTATGTTAAATATTTGTAAGTTGCCACAACAAGCTAGGAGATGTCTCAACAATGTGCAAGCTATGAATTATTGTGGCACATTATAATCACAGGAGACCAGTATGTTAAACATTTATAAGTTAGCCTCATACAATGTAGCAAACAGTAGTCCGATGAAATGCTAAACCTAGAAAATATGCTATGCATGTCATCAATCGGGCGCTTATAAACCATATACGCGTAGATCTACGGTACACAAGGGAAAGTGAGGGATTTTGGAAGGCTTACCGATATTGCTGAGCTGCCGAAGTTCAAAGTCGAGGCGGTGTACGGGTTTTTGCTCGAAAACGACGATGCGCGGTCGAAGTCGAAGTAGCTGAGGCGGCAGAAGGGAGTGAGAGGAAAGACGAAAATGCAAGTGTACATATATGTGGGCGTCCCCGTCCTATCTAGGACGTCCATTAGTTCATTATGCTTTGAGATTGGTGCCAACTTTTTGGCAAAAACAACCTCCAACATGTTCCATGCACATGTGCAGGGTTGTGTGTGTAAAATTCACAGCACGGATCTCAAACATAGAGCATAAGATGGAGACAAGCCCGGTGCCCCCCACGATGTGTGGGAAAACTGTGTTGGAGGAAAGAGAGACAGAGGAGGAAGTGGAC
Source organism: Lolium multiflorum (assembly GCA_030979885.1). Lineage (NCBI taxonomy): Eukaryota > Viridiplantae > Streptophyta > Magnoliopsida > Poales > Poaceae > Lolium > Lolium multiflorum. Next base: position 84,014 of record JAUUTY010000528.1, on the reverse strand, counting down.
GGTGAGAGTAATTTACGGCTCCTGACATGGACTGATGGACCGACGTCGCTCTGCTTTCCTATAGGTGAAGGGAAAATCTTAATTTACGCTCCACGGGACCTACATCCGCAGAAACGGCCAGATCGGCGTAGCAGGTGGGACTTGTCCCAAACTGGTTTAACGTGCCAAAAAAAAAAAAGAAAAAAAGAGGAGGCTCATGCATCCAATCATCCTGATTTTTTAGCTTTCATTGCCTATTTAAGGATGATGCTACCTACCAATGGCATCCAAGCAAACAACCCCGCACCGCTCGCATCATCGCGCGCGACCCCGCCAGCTGCCGTATAAGAGCAAGTTTAATAGTAAAGCCAACTGTTGGCTATAAGCAAAATAGCATGTCAGTCATGGGAGTGATGTTTTGGCACATGGGAGCGTATGCTCCCTTTATATTGAAATACATGTTAGACACATTTTAAAATGTCAAAAAATTGAAACAAAAATTTCGCACGTACATCTTCATGTGCTACGAGCTCACAAAGTCGTTTCATGAAAAATCGACATGTCATGTGGCGTGTGTAAAAAAGACAAAATTGGTGCTGAAACAAAGACTTGTCACAAGATAAATTTTCTCTTTTTCGTTTAGACTACAAAAAATATCATTTTTTCGTGAAACTTGACGAATACACATATATTATGGAGATGTACATGTAAAAATTTTTGTCAAAATTTTTAACACTTGAAAATATGTTTTTATGATAGAGGGATCATACGCACCCGGGAGCCGAATTGAGAGTTATAAAATTATAGTACTTTACTAGTGCATGGCCCACCATTCACTCCCACATAGTGCCTAGGAGCACGTGCTAGAGCTGGCTCTTGCACAAGAGCCCACTCCTCTTTTCTCTCCTCCTCTTTCTCCTCCAACTAGATAACAATATATTATTTTAATTCTTATAGCCAGCTAATTAGAATTTATTGTAATTGTTCTAAGCGCCGGCGCGGGCGTTTAGTATAGTCCATGGACGCACCACCACAGACTACAAGCGCCAGGAATGCCGACGGCAAGCCACATGTGCTTGTCATGCCGTACCCATCGCAGGGTCACCTGGTGCCGCTCCTGGACCTCGCGGTGCTACTTGATACGTCTCCAACGTATCGATAATTTCTTATGTTCCATGCTACTTTATTGATGATACCTACATGTTTTATGCACATTATATGTCATATTTATGCATTTTCTGGAACTAACCTATTAACAAGATGCCGAAGAGCCTGTGTTTTGTTTTTGGTTTCGAAATCCTAGTAAAGAAACATTCTCGGAATTGGACGAAACTTTCGCCGGGTCCTATTTTTGCACGAAGCTTCCAGACCGAAGAGCTAACGAAGTGGGGCCACGAGGCGGCCGAGGGTGGCCGGCGCGGCCCAAGCCCTGGCCGCGCCGACCTACCCCCGGCCTCGTGTGGCCCCCGCGTTGACCCTCCGCCTACTTAAAGCCTCCGTCGCGAAACCCCCAGTACAGAGCCACGATACGGAAAACCTTCCAGAGCCGCCGCCATCGCAAGCCAAGATCTGGGGGACAGAGTCTCTGTTCCGGCACCCTGCCGGAGCGGGGAAGTGCCCCGGAAGGCTTCTCCATCGACACCGCTGCCATCTCCACCGCCATCTTCATCACTGCTGCTCCCATGAAGAGGGAGTAGTTCTCCATCGAGGCTCGGGGCTGTACCGGTAGCTATGTGGTTAATCTCTCTCCTATGTACCTCAATACAATGATCTCATGAGCTGCCTTACATGATTGAGATTCATATGAGTTTTGTATCACTACTATCTATGTGCTACTCTAGCAAAGTTATTAAAGTAGTTCTATTCCTCCTGCACGTGTGTAAAGGTGACAGTGTGTGCACCGTGTTAGTACTTTTGGTTTATGCTATGATCATGATCTCTTGTAGATTGCGAAGTTAACTATTGCTATGATAATATTGATGTGATCTATTCCTCCTACATATGCATGAAGGTGACAGTGTGCATGCTATGCTAGTACTTGGTTTAGTCTTTTGATCTATCTTACACTAAAGGTTACTAAAATATGAGCATTATTGTGGAGCTTGTTAACTCCGGCATTGAGGGTTCGTGTAATCCTACGCAATGTGTTCATCATCCAACAAAAGTGTAGAGTATGCATTTATCTATTCTGTTATGTGATCAATGTTGAGAGTGTCCACTAGTGAAAGTCTAATCCCTAGGCCTTGTTCCTAAATACTGCTATCGCTGCTTGTTTCTGTTTTGCTGGCTCGTTACTGCAATTGTGTTTACTGTTTTCTTTGCAAACATCTTCCACTCGATACGTTTAATCCTTTGTTACAGCAAGCCGGTGAGATTGACAACCTCACTGTTTCGTTGGGGAAAAGTACTTTGGTTTTGTTGTGCAAATTCCACGTTGGCGCGGAATCCGTTGTTGCGCCGCATCACATTTCGCGACCATCAACCTTCAACGTGCTTCTTGGCTCCTCCTGGTTCGATCAACCTTGGTTTCTTTCTGAGGGAAAACTTGTGCGCATCATACCTTCCTCTTGGGGTTCCCAACGGACGTGTACATCTACGCGCATCAAGCACTTTTTCTGGCGCCGTTGCCGGGAGATCAAGACACGCTGCAAGGGGAGTCTCCACTTCTCAATCTCTTTACTTTGTTTTTGTCTTGCTTTATTTTATTTACTACTTTGTTTGCTGCACCTAAACAAAACACAAAAAAATTAGTTGCTAGTTTTACTTTATTTACTGTCTTGCTCTCTATATCGAAAACACAAAAAATTAGTTACTTGCATTTAGTTTACTTTTGTTATCATGTCTAGTTCTGTACTTGTTTTTATTTTTACTAGTTAGGCATAATGGAAAACAACAAAAAAATTAGAGATCTTTATGAAATTTATCTTGAATTAGGACATGATGTGTTTGAAGAGAAAATTAAAAACCCATGGAACTTTGTTTGCAAAATAGTTGTAGCAAGGTTATTAGCATGAACTCTTTGAACACCATTATTGCTAAAGCTATGGAAGAATTTAAGCTTGGGGATGCTGGTTGTGATATTTTTAGTCCCCCAAGCATTGAGGAGAAAATTTACTTTCATGATACTTTACCTCCTATATATGATGCTTGCAATGATGAATATGATATTTTCAGTCCACCTACTATTGAGGAGAAAATTAATTATGATTACAATATGCCTCCTATGTATGATGATTATGGTGATGAGAATAATAATGATAGCTATTTTATTGAATTTGCTCCCACTAGAACTAATAAAATTGATTATGCTTATGTGGAGAGTAATAATTTTATGCATGTAGCTCATGACAAGAATGTTGTATGTGATAGTTATATTGTTGAGTTTGTTCATGATGCTACTGAAAGTTATTATGAGAGAGGGAAACATGGTTATATGCATCTTAATAATATTAAGTTTCCCCTCTTTATGTTGAGAATCTTGAAATTGCACTTGTGTTACCTTCCTATGCTTGTTACTTTGCTCTTCATGAACTTGTTTATTCACAAGATTCCTATGCATAGGAAGCATGTTAGACTTAAATGTGTTTTGAATTTGCCTCTTGATGCTCTCTTTTGCTTCAAATTCTATTTCTTGAGTGCATCATTAAAATTGCTGAGCCCATCTTAATGGCTATAAAGAAAGAACTTCTTGGGAGATAACCCATGTGTTTTTTTTACTACAGTACTTTGTTTTATATTTGAGTTTTGGAAGTTGTTTACTACTGTAGCAACCTCTCCTTATCATGTTTTTGTGCCAAGTAAAGTTTCTATGCTAAAGTTGATGTTATATTTGGGATCGCTGCGCAGAAACAGCATTGATGTCTGTCACGAATCTGGGCACAGTTCTCTGTAGAAAATTCGAAAAAATCTGCCAATTTACGAGCGTGATCCTCAGATATGTACGCAACTTTCATTAGTTTTGAGTTTTTCCATTTGAGCAAGTCTGGTGCCAACTTTAAATTCGTCTTTACGGACTGTTCTGTTTTTGACAGATTCTGCCTTTTATTTCGCATTGCCGCTTTTGTTAAGTTGAATGAGTTTCTTGGTTCCATTAACTTTCACAAGTTTTGTGCAATGTCCAGAAGTGTTAAGAATGATTGTGTCACCTCTGAACATGTGAATTATTAATTGTGCACTAACCCTCTAATGAGTTTGCTTGAAGTTTGGTGTGAAGGAAGTTTTGAAGGGTCAAGAGAGGAGTATGATATACTATGATCAAGAGGAGTGAAAGCTCTAAGCTTGGGGATGCCCGGTGGTTCACCCCTGCATATTTTAAGAAGACTCAAGCATCTAAGCTTGGGATGCCCAAGGCATCCCCTTCTTCATCGACAAAGTATCAGGTTCCTCCCCTGAAACTATATTTTTATTCAATCACATCTTGTGTTCTTTACTTGGAGCGTCGGTTTGTTTTTGTTTTTGTTTGAAAAAGGATCCTAGCATTCACTTTGTGGGAGAGAGACACGCTCCGCTGTTGCATATGGACACATGTGTCCTTAGGCTTTACTCATAATGTTCAAGGCGAAGTTTCTTCTTCGTTAAATTGTTATATGGTTGGAATTGGAAAATGCTACATGTAGTAATTCTAAAATGTCTTGGATAATGTGATACTTGGCAATTGTTGTGCTCATGTTTAAGCTCTTGCATCATATGCTTTGCACCCATTAATGAAGAAATACATAGAGCTTGTTAAAATTTGATTTGCATATTTGGTTTCTCTAAGGTCTAGATAATATCTAGTATTGAGTTTTGAACAACAAGGAAGACGGTGTAGAGTCTTATAATGTTTACAATATGTCTTTTATGTGAGTTTTGCTGCACTTGTTCATCCTTGAGTTTGCTTCAAATAACCTTGCTAGCCTAAACCTTGTATCGAGGGAATACTTCTCATGCATCCAAAATCCTTGAGCCAACTACTATGCCATTTGTGTCCACCATACCTACCTACTACATGGTATTTCTCCGCCATTCCAAAGTAAATTGCTTGAGTGCTACCTTTAAAATTCCATCATTCACCTTTGCAATATATAGCTCATGGGACAAAATAGCCTTTAAAACTATCGTAGTATTGAATATGTACTTATGCACTTTATCTTTTATTAAGTTGCTTGTTGTGCGATAACCATGCTTCTGGGGAACGCCATCAACTATGTTGAATATCATGTGAGTTGCTATGCATGTCCGTCTTGTCTGAAGGATCTATCATTTTAGTGGTTGGAGCATGCAAAATTGTTAGAGAAGAACATTGGGCCGCTAACTAAAGCCATGAATCATGGTGGAAGTTTCAGTTTGGACATATATCCTCAATCTCATATGAGAATAATAATCATTGCTACATGCTTATGCATTTAAGAGGAGTCCATTATCTGTTGTCCATGTTGTCCCGGTATGGATGTCTAAGTTGAGAATAATCAAAAGCGAGAAATCCAAATGCGAGCATTCTCCTTAGACCTTTGTACAGCGGCATGGAGGTACCCCTTTGTGACACTTGGTTGAAACATGGCATGCGAAGATCCGGTAGTCCAAGCTAAGTAGGACGAGGTGCGGGCACTATTAGTATACTATGCATGAGGCTTGCAACTTGTAAGATATAATTTACATAACTCATATGCTTTATTACTACCGTTGACAAAATTGTTTCATGTTTTCAAAATAAAAGCTCTAGCACAAATACAGCAATCGATGCTTTCCTCATTGAAGGACCATTCTTTTACTTTTATTGTTGAGTCAGTTTACCTATCTCCTTCCACCTTAAGAAGCAAACACTTGTGTGAACTGTGCATTGATTCCTACATACTTGCATATTGCACTTGTTATATTACTTTATGTTGACAATATCCATGAGATATACATGTTATAAGTTGAAAGCAACCGCTGAAACTTAATCTTCCTATGTGTTGCTTCAACACCTTTACTTTGATTTATTGCTTTATGAGTTAACTCTTATGCAAGACTTATTGATGCTTGTCTTGAAGTACTATTCATGAAAAGTCTTTGTCATATGATTCAGTTGTTTACTCATGTCATTACCTTTGTTTTGATCGCTGCATTCATTACATATGTTTACAAATAGTATGATCAAGATTATGATGGCATGTCACTTCAGAAATTATCTTTGTTATCGTTTTACCTGCTCGGGACGAGAAGGGATGCTGATACGTCTCCAACGTATCGATAATTTTTTATGTTCCATGCTACTTTATTGATGATACCTACATGTTTTATGCAGATTATATGTCATATTTATGCATTTCTGGAACTAACCTATTAACAAGATGCCGAAGAGCCGTTGCTGTGCTGTTTTTGGTTTCAGAAATCCTAGTAAAGAAACATTCTCGGAATTGGATGAAACTTTCGCCAGGGTCCTATTTTTGCACGAAGCTTCCGAAGACCGAAGAGCTAACAGTGGGGCCACGAGGCGGCCAGAGGTGGCCGGCGCGGCCCAAGCCCTGGCCGCGCCGACCTACCCCTGGGCCCTCGTGTGGCCCCCGCGTTGACCCTCCGCCTACTTAAAGCCTCCGTCGCGAAACCCCCCGAGAGCCACGATACGGAAAACCTTCCAGCCGCCGCCATCGCGAAGCCAAGATCCGGGGGACAGGAGTCTCTGTCCGGCACCCTGCCGGACGGGGAAGTGCCCCGGAAGGCTTCTCCATCGACACGCTGCCATCTCCACCGCCATCTTCATCACCGCTGCTGCTCCCATGAAGAGGTAGTTCTCCATCGAGGCTCGGGGCTGTACCGATAGCTATGTGGTTAATCTCTCTCCTATGTACCTCAATACAATGATCTCATGAGCTGCCTTACATGATTGAGATTCATATGAGTTTTGTATCACTACTATCTATGTGCTACTCTAGCAAAGTTATTAAAGTAGTTCTATTCCTCCTGCACGTGTGTAAAGGTGACAGTGTGTGCACCGTGTTAGTACTTGGTTTATGCTATGATCATGATCTCTTGTAGATTGCGAAGTTAACTATTGCTATGATAATATTGATGTGATCTATTCCTCCTACATATGCATGAAGGTGACAGTGTGCATGCTATGCTAGTACTTGGTTTAGTCTTTTGATCTATCTTACACTAAAGGTTACTAAAATATGAGCATTATTGTGGAGCTTGTTAACTCCGGCATTGAGTGTTCGTGTAATCCTACGCAATGTGTTCATCATCCAACAAAAGTGTAGAGTATGCATTTATCTATTCTGTTATGTGATCAATGTTGAGAGTGTCCACTAGTGAAAGTCTAATCCCTAGGCCTTGTTCCTAAATATCGCTATCTGCTTGTTTATCGCTTTTACTACTGCTGCGTTACTGTAATTGTGTTTACTGTTTTCTTTGCAAACATCTTCCACTCGATACGTTTAATCCTTTGTTACAGCAAGCCGGTGAGATTGACAACCTCAGTTTCGTTGGGGCAAAGTACTTTGTTTTGTTGTGCAGATTCCACGCTGGCGTCGGAATCCCTGTTGTTGCGCCGCATCACATTTCGCGACCATCAACCTTCAACGTGCTTCTTGGCTCCTCCTGGTTCGATCAACCTTGGTTTCTTTCTGAGGGAAAACTTGCCACTGTGCGCATCATACCTTCCTCTTGGGGTTCCCAACGGACGTGTACATCTACGCGCATCACTGCTCGCCGCACGGGGCCTGGCGCTCACCGTCGCCGTCACGGCAGGTAACGCGCCGCTCGTCGCGGCACGCCTGCCGTTCGTCGCCACGGCCGTGCTTCCCTTCCCTGCCTCGCCCTTCCTCCCGGCTGGATGCGCCGAGAACACCAAGGAGCTCCCGGCCCACCTCTTCCGGCCGTTCATGGCCTCCCTCGCCGGCCTCCGCGCGCCGCTGCTCTCGTGGTGCAAGGCTCAGCCACGCCGGGTCACGGCCGTCATCTCCGATCTCTTCACGGGGTGGACGCTCCCGCTACCCGAGGAGCTCGGCGTGCCGCACGTCACGTTCGCGCCTGCCAGTGTTCACTACCTCGCTACATCGCTCTCCCTCTGGCGCCGCATGCCCACGAGGCGCGATGACGACGACACCGTCGCCTTCCCGGATGTGCCAAGCTCGCCTAGCTTCACCTGGCGCCACCTGTCTTTTCTGTTCAGGATGCACGTGGCCGGCCGCGACGAGGTGTCAGACACGATCCGCCAGATCTTCCTGTGGAACCTAGAGAGCTGCTGCTTCCTGGCAAACTCGTTGGCGGCGCTCGAGTCCGCGTACATGCGCGATCTGCTCCCGGACCTGGCGGGGAAGCGGGTGTTCGCGGCGGGCCCACTGTTGGAGGCCGTGCGCGGGCGCGGCGGCAGCGGCCTGTCGCCACCGGCCAAATTGAACGCGTGGCTGGGTGCATTCGACGACGGCTCCGTGTAAAATCAAATAGGTTTGGGTATGACTCGGATAAGTCCCGAGCTCCCCTGATCTCTGTTTATATATGCACCAAGGCGTGTTGTACAAGTTTACATAAGAGAGAGGGAAAGGCTGGACTCTAGTCCAATACATAAACCAGATTCTATCTCTAACACCCTCCTTAATCACAACTTATACAAGTTGAGATTATGCTTAAATTCTTCAAACATTCTAACTGGAAGTGGCTTAGTGAATCCATCAGCCACTTGGTCTTTCGATGGTACAAACCGTATCTCCAATTCTTTGTTGAAGACTCTCTCTCTGACAAAGTGAAAATCAATTTCTATGTGTTTAGCTCTTGCATGAAAAACTGGATTCGCTGACAAATATGTAGCTCCCAGATTATCACACCACAGACAAGGTCGCTGTCTTACTCTTACTCCAAGTTCTTTCAATAATGACTTAACCCAAAACACTTCAGCTGTGGCATTTGCTAGTGCTTTATACTCTGCTTCAGTACTGGACCTCGAGACTGTAGCTTGCTTCTTTGCACTCCAAGATATTAAATTCGGGCCAAAGAAAACAGCAAACCCTCCTGTGGATCGACGATCATCCACACATCCTGCCCAGTCAGCATCAGAAAAGGCACTAACTAATGTGGAACTTGATCTTAAAAATGTCAAACCAGTACCAATTGTTCCCTTGATATATCGCAGAATTCTCTTAGCTGCCGCCCAATGAACAGTAGTAGGAGCATGTAAGTACTGACATACTTTGTTAACCGCATAAGAGATATCAGGTCTAGTAAGAGTAAGATACTGCAAAGCTCCAACCATACTCCTATACTTGGTGCTATCTTCAGAACCAAGAGCATCTCCTTCATTAGCTGAAATCTTTTCTGACGAAGACAAAGGAGCAGACACTTCCTTGGCACACAATAACCCGGCACGGCCAAGAATATCCCGGGCATACTTTGCTTGACTTAGTACCAAGCCATCATTCACCTTAGTGACCTCAATGCCCAGAAAATAATTAAGATCACCTAGATCCTTCAAAGCAAACTCTTTCCTCAAATTTTTTAATAGAGCATCTGTGGCAGTAGATGATGAACTAGCCACTATAATATCATCCACATATATGAGCATGAAAATAGTGATATTCATCTTATGGTAGATAAACAGAGAGGCATCTGACTTGGAAGGAACAAAACCATACCGAATCAACTGAGTGCTCAGACGAGAATACCATGCTCGAGGAGCTTGTTTCAGCCCATAGATTGCCTTCTCAAGTTTGCAAACATAATTAAAGCGTTTGTGATCCTCATACCCAGGTGGTTGTCGCATAAAGACCTCCTCTTCCAGAACACCATGCAAAAACGCGTTCTTGACATCGAGCTGACGAAGACTCCATCCCCTGGAAACTGAGATGGACAAGACAAGTCGAACAGTTGCAATTTTAACAATAGGGATGAACGTATCTTCATAGTCAAGACCATAACGTTGTTTGAACCCTTTAGCCACCAACCGAGCTTTATATCTATCAACAGTACCATCTGACTTCCTTTTCACCTTATAGACCCAGCGGCAATCAATGATATATCAGCTCGAATCTGGGGAAGAGCTGGCCTCTGATACCATGTAAAATCAAATAGGTTTGGGTATGACTCGGATAAGTCCCGAGCTCCCCTGATCTCTGTTTATATATGCACCAAGGCGTGTACATAAGAGAGAGGGAAAGGCTGGACTCTAGTCCAATACATAAACCAGATTCTATCTCTAACACTCCGTCGTGTACGTCGCCTTCGGGAAGCAGCAGGCTTTGTTGCCGGCGCAGGTGGCGTGCGTGGCTGACGCCTTGGCGCTAAGCTCGGCCGCGTTCGTCTGGGTGCTGACGAGCGGCACCGTCTTGCCGGAGGGGTTCGAGGCGGCCACGGCCTCGCGGGGCGTGGTGATCCGCGGGTGGGCGCAGCAGGTGGAGATCCTGCGCCACCCGGCCGTGGGGTGGTTCCTCACGCACTGCGGCTGGAACTCGGTGGTCGAGGCGGCCGCGGCCGGCGTGGCGATGCTCACGTGGCCGATGACCGCCGACCAGTTCACGAACGCGTGGTTGCTTGCCCAGGCCGGCGTGACCGTGCCAGTGGCGGAGGGCGTCGGCACCGTTCCTGACATCGGGCGGATGGCGAGCACCATCGCGGCAGCTGTCGCCAGAAAGGGGGAGTCCGAGGCTGTGAGGGAGCGCGCGGTGGAGCTCCGCCGGAAGGTGGTGGCTGCGGTGGCCGAGGGCGGGACTTCTCACAGTGACTTGGACGAGCTAGTATGCATGTTGAGTGAAGTCGGGTAGTGAAGATTTTAATTATTTGGACGCGTGGTTTGCGTGGATAATGACGGGTGGTCATCGATCGTTGTCAAGCCAAAATCATCTGTCTCATCTCTGTGTTTGCTGCTACGGTTTGATCTACAGCCACACATGATCCGTGAATTTATGGAAGACAGAACTTCGTCATTGCGTTTTTCAATTTTTTTTGTTATATTGCTTGTATTACTTAGAGCATCTCCAGCCCTAGCTCTATAATCTGGCGTTGTACAGTCGCAATGCAGCGGGCTGCATTCGGATGGAGCGCGGAATGTCGGTGACAGCTCCACCGAACGCCGTATTTTTATGCGCGTGCGTAGTGGCCAAAACAAGGCGCTGCAAATTAAAGTGCAAGGCGCCGGCTCAAACAACATATTCACTTTTGTATCCACTCAACAAAATTAAACAAATCAAATTAAATCAACAATAATTGTTGAATTTAATGTTTTACAACATAACCAAATAGTACACGGGGCAATAAAATAAATAGGACAAATGTTTCAACAAAGTTGTTGATACCTTCGATCCCGGAATACGGATTGCAGTATTGTAAGCCTTTTTTTAATTTATATAAGACCGAGATTTAATTAAATTTTAGGAAGCACATCTAAAATGGTTAATCTCCGGCTTAAAAAACGCTCGGCGTTCTACACCTGCACCAGATTCCATTGAAATTTGTCTGCTGCCTCAGGCCCTCGCGGCTTCTTTGGATTTCTTGGCTTCTTAGTATGATCTCCGTTCATTGACTTATCCTCTGCTGGCCATCATCGACTGAAATTCCTGCGAACAGTGCACATCTTATTCAATTGGTAGGCATACTCTAATCTCCTCCTCTTGAATTACCTCGAGGTATATTCTCCGCACAACTCTGTACTTTATCGCGCTACTATGCTAAATTTTGTGATGTATAGACTCTGATTTTTCACTTACGAAAGAGTGATGCCCAATTTTTATAAGATTGTGCCTCCCTCCCGTGGTCTCTCCCCATCCGCCGCTGCCATTGGCGCCGGCCATGGTGGCGGCGGGGGCCGGCACCAAACGTGCTCGGGGGGTTGGTGGTGGTGGTGACCGCGATGGTGGTTGGGTCGGCGGCTGCTGGATTCGACGCACACGACGTTCAAGGCGGAGACCCTGGATGAGTGGCGGCAGCTTCTCCCTCCACGCACCGGCAATGGATGGTGGTGGCGGCTATTGGATATAGTACCCGCCTAGATCCATCATCGGCTTTAGCTGGCGGCGCGAGGAGGGGGCGAGGATCTTGCGGGGCGAGGATGGTGTAGTGGTGGCGGCTGCCATCCACCTAGTCATCCTTCGTCGTTGTTGGCCAGCGGATGGCGGCGTGGGGGCCTGCTCATCTGCTTCGGAGAATAAAGGTGGTGGTCCTAGGGTCCGTCTTCATCAGGCCGGAGTGGTGTGTTCCGGAAGACTCCGCCGGCGGATGTAACAGTGCACTTATGCCTGGAGTTCGTTGGATCGGGTTGTATTCGGTTGTGCGCACCCATATTTTTATTCCGACCGATTAAGTCTGGAGGGAGCGGCGTGAAGCTCTACTCTTTGTTACCATCAAGTGACATTTTGATTCATGGTGAAGACAAAGAAGAGGACAATATCATAAAGGATAGGTTGGAGGACTACCAATGAAGTTTTGAGTCTCTGCGTTGTTGAGGGACTTGCTTGGTATTCTGAGTTTCGCAGCAACCGTATGGAAGCGGGGGCGGCATCACCGGTGAAGTTCAAAGTCCTACCTTTCAGGGTGAAAATCCAAGGTCTGGTCTTTCTTGGTTGTGCCTGACAATAACCTTGTTGAAGACATTGTTTTGAGAGCGGGGATTATCTTCAGGGTGAAAACCTGAGATCTTTGATCGGGCGATGACGGTGTTTGTGCTTTGTTCCCTTCTTGAAGGCGTCGCTTTTAAAGAGTCTGAAGTTTAGGTGTTATCTTGGTGGTGGTTGTATTGTTGCTGTCAGGGCCGGAATACCGTAGCGGGACATTTTTGTTTCTTAGTTTTCTTTTTTTTCTTTCTTAGCTGTGTGCATCCGTACTGGCATTAGGGTGTTGCGTTGTTGCAGAGGCTAGATGTTTTTTTGGTATGTTTTAATATTAATATATTCCTCTTATCGAAAAAATAAGATTGTGCCTTCTAGTATACCAGCACATAATTGCCCCCCTCTCCCCCATGATCGCCAGGCAACGGAAGTGCAGCCAGCCAGCAACTGAATGATCTTCCAATCTCCCTATGGAGTTATGTCACAGCGTCAAGATAAAAATGCCCAAGAAGCTGAGGTACTGCTTTGCCTGATCTTTCAGTCTCCCTACTGGATCTCCTCTGGCATGTCTCGCAGCTATCTATTTCAACTTTCAGATAACAGAGAAACCAGCTATGTAATAATTCTCTGGGGACATGACTAAGCTCTAGCTTCCCTCTGTTCTGCGGTTTAATTCAAAAAAGTATTGCACTAAACAGCAAGAGGAACCAACGATGCATTCAGTGGACCACATTTTCCAACTTTCAAGTCCACCGAGGGCCCATATGCGCTGTTTTAGGGCACGGTTTGGTAGGCTGGGCGCTACTTGACTCGCATCGGCCCATCAATTTTCAGTCTGTTTAGTTGCCTGGGTTGAGTCGCGTTGTTGCCCGAATCGGTTCTCAAAGCATCCTTGGGTCAGACCCTTTAGGAACTTCCATTTCGACAGTTTCCAGCGGTGTAGGCAAATCTTGAACGCGGCTGATGCAAAAGCGAATCTTCGGTGCACGCGCAGAGACAAGGATGGAGATGGTGGGAGCTGCGGCGCGCATCGGCGAATAGCGAAAAGGGAGTGGGAAGGATTCCGTCACCTCCTGCCGCACCCCATCGCCTATTTCTACCCCCTCCTCCACTCTCCCCACAAATTTCGAGCTCCTCCTCCCGTTGGCAAGCAGGTAAGGGGCACACGCATCTCCGGTTGGTGACAGTGGCACTGCATCTGGGTGGTGATGATCCACAAGTATAGGGGATCGTAACAGTCTTCGATGGAAGTGAACCCAAATTTATTAATTCGACACAAGGAGCCAAAGAATATTTACAAGATTCAACATATGAGTTGTCAAATCAGCTGCACCTGGAAATAGACTTGCTCGCAATAGTTTATCAGTAGTAACAGTTTTATAGCAGTAACAGTAGTGAAGTAATAACAGTAATGAAATAAAAACAACAGCAGCGGTGACTGCAGTATACAACATGATTAAAATATTGTAGGCATAGGGATGGATTAACGGGCGCTGCATGGATAAGATAATTCATATAATAAGCAAGACCTGGGCATTTGCAGGTAATAATGATAAAAGTATCCAAGTACTAAGTAACCATAGGCGTGTGTTCCTATTTAGTCGTACGTGCTCGCAAGGAGAAACTTGCACGACATCTTTTGTCCTACCAGCCCGTTTGCAGCGGGGCCTCAAGGAAATCTATTGGTAATTAAGGTACTCCTTTTAATAGAGTACCGGAGCAAAGAATTAACACTCCGTGAACAAATGTGATCCCCACTTCATGGCCATCCTCTCCGGTATCCCAATTGCTATCACTTTGGGGTCTCGGGTTCCGGACAACGATATGTGTATGCAATTTGCAGGTAAGATAAAAAATAATAATTATCCTCATGAATCAATAACTTGTTTAGATCTGAGATCATGACACTCGGGCCCAAAATGAAAAGCATTAAGCACAACAAGTTGCAACAATGTCAAAATACTAATAACGAATACTAGGCACTATGCCCCTAACAATTTTATAGCTATTACATGAATGATCTCATCCAATCCCTACCACCCCGTACAGCCTCCAGTGGGGGAATTACTCACACATGGATGGGGGAATCATGGATGGTTGATGGAGAGGCGTCGGTGATGATAATGGCGATGATCTCCTCCAATTCCCCGCCCCGGCGGGGTGCCAGAACGGAGTTTCTTGTTCCCAGATTGGGGTTTCTAGTGGCGGCGGAGCAACGGAACTCTTTCTGGAAAAACGTCGAACCCCCTCTGTTTTTAGGTCCGAGGCTTTTATATAGCCAGGAGGAGAGGTCGAGGGGTGCCCGAGGCAGCCACACCACCCCTAGGCGCGGCCAGGGGTGGCCCGCGCCTAGGCATGTTGTGGGAACCCCGTGGCTATTCTCTGTCTTGTCTTCTGGCTCCTTGAGTCTTTAGGTAAAATAGGGACTTTGCGATATTTTCCAGGAATTTTCCCGAAAGTTGGATTTCTGCATAAAAACGAGACACTAGAGCAATTTTGCTGAAAACAGCGTTAGTCCGTGTTAGTTGTATTCAAAACACACAAATTAGAGGGAAAATAACAACAAAAGTGTTCGGGAAAGTAGATATGTTTTGGACGTATTAACTCCCCCCAAGCTTAGCTTATTGCTTGTCCTCAAGCAATTCAGTGACAACTGAGTGCGATACAAGAAACTTTCACGAACCTATTTGCTTCATATGATGTATATATTCTCACTATATGATCAAGTACTTAGGTAATTCATAATAAGAAACATGCAACTAAGGCTACTCAATAGTCATGCAAGTTATGAAAAGATACCAACACAATAATAAGAAACATGAAACATAAGTATCTACAAGATTGCAATGCTCATAATATGATATGATAAAGTGGTATCTCGCTTGTCCTTATTTGTGGAGCAAAACATAAATGCCAAGGCACCTCTGAAGTTCAAGAGAAGACCAGAAGTAGAAATATCGAAAGATACAAGCATCCCAGTCATACCACAATTAATCTTATTTCGGGACAAGCATATTACACTTAGAATGTCAGCTATGCTTTCAAGAAGGTGCTCAAAGAAATGATGGCGACTCAACATAAAAAATAAAAGATTGCCCTGCGCAGAGGGAAGCAAGATTACTCATGTGCTAGAGTTTTTTATTTTGAATAAAATAGAGGTGTTGAAAATATATTTTGAGAGGTATGTATGTCTATGTCAACGACTGGTATCAAATGATTTATCATCCTTTCATGTTAACGACTTCAAGGGCGGCACCCATAGAGAGAACAATAAAGTTCCTCTTCTCCTTTGTTTGAACAAGTGATACGTTGCAAACGTATCTATAATTTTTGATGCTCCATGCTTGTTTTACACCAATTTCTATATGTTTTGTTTACACTTCGTTGCACTTTTATGCATTTTCTGGAACTAACCTATTGACAAGATGCACAACGGTGCAGTTCCCTGTTTTTTTTTGTATTTCAGAAAAGTTGTACAGAAATATTGTCGAATTGGACGAAACAAAAGCCGAAGTTTCTATTTTACTAACGAAGACGAGTCCAGAGGAGAGACGAGCCGAAGGTGGCCACACCTCCCGATGACCCACAAGTATAGGGGATCGCAAGTTCGAGGAAGTAAAACCCAAATTTATTGATTCGACACAAGGGGAGCCAAAGAATATTTAGAAGCTTTAACAAGTGAGTTGTCAATTCACCTGCACCTGAAAATAGACTTCCTCACAACAGTTTATCAGTACTAACAGTTTTATGGCAGTGGATGTAGTGAAGTAACATCAGTAGCGACATAAAAACAGCAGTAGCAATGATTGCAGTAGACAGCAGGATTAAAATACTGTAGGCACAGGGATGGATGAACGGGCGTTGCATGAATGAGAGAGTCCATATAATAGCAAGACATAGGCATTGCAAATAATAATGATAAAAGCATCCTAGCATAATATATCCATAGGCGTGCGTTCCTATTTAGTCGTGCGTGCTCGCAATGAGAAACTTGCACAACATCTTTTGTCCTACCATCCTGTTGCACCGGGGCCTCTAGGGAAACTACTAGTAATTAATGTACTCCTTTTAATAGAGTATCGGAGAAAAGCATTAACACTCTGTGAACACACGTGATCCTCACATCATAGCCATCCCCTCCGGTTATCCCAATTCTTGGTTACTTTGGGGCCTCGGGTTACGGACAACAATATGTGTATACAACTTGCAGATATGATCAAAAACAATAATTATCCTCATGAATCAATAACATGTTCAGATCTGAGATCATGGCACTCGGGCCCAAAGTGACAAGCATTACGCATAGCAAGTTGCAACAATGTCAAAAATACTAACAACGGATACTAGGCACTATGTCCATAACAATCTTATAGCTATTACATGAACAATCTCATCCAATCCCTACCATCCCCTACAGCCTACAGCGGGGAATTACTCACACATGGATGGGGGAAACATGGATGGTCGATGGAGAGGCGTCGGTGATGGCGATGGCGATGATCTCCTCCAAATCCCCGTCCCGGCAGGGTGCCAAAACGGAGTTTCTGGTACAAGCCTTACCAAGAAATACTATTGCTAGCTAGAAAGATTGCATAAAAGAATTCATGAATAGATTTAATCCTTTCTATAAGACTATGCAAGTTAAAAGGGAGATTACTAATTTCTTCCAGCATATTTGGAGAAAGCTTTGCTCAAGCTTGGGGAAGATTCTCCGGATTACTTATGAGGGTTCCCAGCCACGGTTTCATGGACAACGTTATTACACAATATTTTATAGTGGTCTAAACAAATGGTTGATGCATGTGCAGGAGGAACTCTAAATTTATTAACCTATAAGGAGACGATTAAGCTTTTCGCTGACAGAGCCTGCAATGATTAGCAATATAATCCTGGGATTAAGTGAAAGAAAGGTATGCTCTTTATAACCTATGAACTTACGACTGCAGTTAAAAAGTCTATGGAGGAGAAAGGTATACCAACTAATTTAGCTATTGAAAATGAGACTAATGAGCTACATTCTATTTTAGTAGAGAATGATATTGAATTTGAAATAAAAACTTGTTGGTATAAACAAAATGAGTTTAAAACGTTGATGTTTAGACAATTAACACTCCATAAGAGCGATATGAATGCTTTAGAAGCAACACTAGATGATTTGAGTCACACAACTAAGCACTTACATAAAAATCTTGACATGGTTCAAGTACAATGTGACCAAATAGCTAAAGATGAAGATTTGATTTTAAGTCAAAAATATTTTAGTAAATCTATTTCTACTAATGTTATCACAAGACAAGGTACAGAAACGCAGAAATCTGCAGGTCCAGCTTGGTATCAAGAAGAGAAGGCTCGCAAGTCCAGATGCCTATTATGCCATACATCGCAATCCCAGGAAGATTGTTTTTGCGAGACATAATAGATTGATATCACAGAGCATCATTCATTACAAACCATAATTGTCTTACATCAAAGGATCACATGATCCGTCTTACAACAAGGGTTGATCTAATGATCAATTACAAAACACACAGTGGAAGAAACGTAGTAGCGGTCCATCTGCTCCACAGCAACGTTGACGGGAGCAGTCCTAGTTGTCATAGACGTCCGCTGTCCATCTTCTTGGTTCGGTACTCCTCTTCATCTGCCATTTGAATAGCCAGGGACAAAGCCATGAGTACTTTAAAGTACTCACAAACTAATACTAGTGTAAGCACTATCAATTATAGTAATAGGTTTCTAAGCTCAAGGTTCATTTGCATAAAGCCAATTTTATTTCATAAACACTTAGTAGTGAAAGACTCTCTATTTGTTTAACTAACTCAAGTGGGAACATTAGTGTCATTCCCACAACTCTGTTGTGATTCAAGTCAAAATCACCATTCACCTTTCAAATTCAAGTAACAAGTCACATGTCACATTTTTGAAAATGGTCTGATGACGGAACAGTATGGCCTTTCCAATCGTCTGTAACCGTGGACCCGGCTATTCGAATAGGTTTACACTCTGCAGAGGTCGCACACTTTTGCCACAACATTTGCAATAATCCGTCAGGGTTAACTGGCCTTGATTTATCACACTATGTGTGCAGACTACCAACCATAACCTTTCATTTACATTCCCTAGTATAGGCACTTCTCCCCATGAGCTTGGCCTCCCAGTGAAGACAAAACGTCATCCTGGGAACTGCAGAGGGCTTGGGCCGGACATTCACCTCATTTCACGTCATTTCACATCATTTCACATTTCAATGGAGGCAGCCTCGACATAACCCCTATGACGCTTGTTTAGAGGGAACCCATACTAAAGCACATAAATTTCCAGTTAAGCCCTTACCCATAATCGGTATTGTGGGGTACTTGTAAAACTGGAATGGTATCGCATCCGAACCCAACCATCGGTTTTTGTAAAATTCACCATGTCATTCACCAGTCATATTCACCTTCAAAACTTTCAATAGAATGACTCATCATTCCAAGGTTTTCAAAGTCATTTCATTTCACATATTCCCATCTAGAGTAGTCAAGTTTATTTAGTTAGCACTAGCAACTAGTCATGAGGGGTGCTAACTAGTTTGGATTTCTTTAGGCTAGATTTGATGCTCTTGTTCTACTCTATATCTAGACCCAGTGAATCATGAATCAAAAAGTAACTTTGATAAACAAAACTCAAAAACTTGTAAGGTAAAAACTTGGGATAGGATCATTAAACATAAAGTATGATGTAGTAGTGCCTTGCTCTATTAGAGCTTTGCACTTGGGTAACTTGCAAGAATATTAGCTTGCCTTGATTGGTGTAGTGATTCACTTCCAGTGACTTTGTGATGGGAATCTATTTGTGTGAAGCTCTCTTCATATTTTCTTTGAAATCTATTTGAGTTATTCACTTCCAGTGACTTTGTGATGGGAATGAAAGGGAGGAAGACTTGGGGATAAGACAAGCAAGCGAGATGAGGTATTATTTCTTATCTTCACTCTCGTTGTAATTCCATTCATGATCATATGATTATTTGCTTGGTTTCACTCTAGTCTCGCTTCCCACTTAGCTCGTCGTCATATAAATTTCATTCCCATGCTAGTGTCACTACTTTGGTTTTGCTTCACAATCATTGGATGAGGTATGAAAACCAACTGCAATTGGATTAAAATCCAATCTTTTTATAATAAGAATAAGCATCTCTTGATGACTTTGGTGCCATGTGTTTGTCTTAAGGTTTTAGTGTTGGTAGTGCTCAACCACATGTCTCGATGAAGTGATTAGATATCACTCATGATAGGAATTGTTTGATTGAATTAAAACTTAATAGTGGCTGAGCTACATAACAAACTTTAATGTTGTGAATCAATGTGAGATATTGCTTTACGCGTGTCACCACTTGAATCAATGCTTGATATAGCTTTACGCGTGTCATCATACTGTTGTACACACCCTTGTGGGACTCTAGAATCGTCACTAACCCCATGGTTGTCACAACTTTACAAAAGGGTCACTCATGGCCCTTGCTTGGAAACTTTCTTGGGAATCCAATTTATCACTTCAAGGTCTTGTTATGAGTTCGTTACTATTAATTGGATTCTCAAAAAGCAATGAGGGGATTAGGTGTTGGATAGTCATGATTCTTGATGTGGAGGTCAATGGTTTGCTCTAAGATTAATTCTCTTTCGACTTATACATGTGCACCCTTAACTTGATCAAAGCATTCGTTTCTTGAAAACCAAATTTTACTCTCAATAAGAAGAGAGGTACCGAAAAAATGTATTGGAGATCCTAGTCAAACTCTTGATACTTTCTATGGGTTTAATATTTATTTTGATTGATGAACTACATGTGGCTAGGATGCAATATTAGGTGCAACCAATTGAATATCTTATGATCATGTTTGAACTTGCAAGGTTTTTGAAAATGGATTTAATATTGTTTCAAACTTGTGAGATCTTATATCAAAGGTTTATTTCTCGCTATTATTATTTTATCACTTTGTAACTCGAGGGCGAGCAACCTCTAAGCTTGGGGATGTTGATAGCTCCAAATTCCGATGCATTTTACTATGGATTTTCCACCACCTATCTGTTGGTTTTATTGGTTTTTCATTGGATTTTGTGTTTCAACTAACGATAATACCGCAATCCAAGCGAAACTTTGTTTTCAAGTATCTATTTCAGGAAACCATCATATCTAGATGATCCAAGGACATTTATGGGCTAATTGCAATGAAATAAAGATATTTCCTTTTGAGGTCAATTCGATCCTGGCGACGCAGGGGCTTTAACGGGCATCGGTACGGGCGGGGCTTGCCCGTATCGTACACCCGTACGGACCGGCGCCGCCTTCGTATTATCAAACCAAACCTTTTCTATGAAGGCACAAAGACGAAAAACAGAACACAATAGCCACCATTCACACCAGAACATAGGAGATCTGAAGGAGGACACCAATCTCGACTCCATCGAAGATCAATCTCATCACCATCCACTACATCCCACTTGTACTGAGAGAGAGAGAGAGATTCATACTTGTATGATTAGGGATTGAAACCTCTATTTCATCGTGGTTTGTATTTGATTTGACTTTCAACTATTGTGGCTTGCTACGGTAATATCAAGATGAACTCCATTACTTTTTTATGATGTTGTTATGTTATTCTCCTCTCATGTGTGAGTAGATCCCATTGGCGTGGGAGATGTAGGTGATTGGTGAGATGTGATGTGCCAATTTTATTCCATCCATTTGTGAACTTATGTTTGCTAGTGAATCGGCGACCCCCGAGTGACACAACCGATATCAAAGCGGATCTAGCAATACTCGAGGAATAATAAGGAACCACCGAGTTTAAAGCTTTACTCCGGTTCAACCACCTTAATAGATGCGCTGACCATGGCTTTGGTAACATGCAGAAGGATTATTGGAGGAAGATGAAATCTACCAAGAGGAGTCTTTCTCTCTTATGGGTTGCTTGCCTTCTCAGATATAAATATGAAGAATCATATTCACTTATCACATTTATTCCACCTGGCACATTCACTATCGCCATAAACCAAGTCACCCCGCGCCTACTTTTCCATCTGCAGAAACTCGTTTATTTCTTATTAACTGTTTACTTTTATGCACTTTACTTTATTGCACTATCAATACTCCAAACTCTTACTATTCATACTCACCGCTTTCCATTTCAATTCTTGCAGTTAATTCACCTAAGACTTGTGACACCTTGGATGCGACAGAAACACCGCTGATAAACATCCTCCTACGCTCCTTGTTGGGATACGATATAAAAGCTGGAAATAATACTTCCGCGAAAATATACGCGAATGACCCTGTTATTCTTGCAGGCCATCAGGGATGGTTTAGCGGATGCATGCATGGAGGTGATGAACTTGATGATGATGATGGTGATGATGTACATTTTGGCAGTAGCTAGGGTTGAAAGACATTTGATGGCCCCCTTTTGTAACTAAGATGAGGTGGTATATACTAACCCCTCAGATGATGGTGAACTTGCGGTGTTAGGATGTGACACCATAGTAGTGTAGGATGAACTTTTGGTCCACTTTTGGAATGCTCATGCATGCCCCTGTTAGCTTATCATTTGCTGTCAACACTTGTGTAGTACTATTGCTCTGTTATGAATTGGTTCATGGATGTGATCGATTACCTGTTCTTCTTACTAGTGGTATGTGGTGTTCCGCGGACGGGTTCGAGGAATCTACAGCTCATGGAGGATCGGTCAAGACAAAGTCAGTGGCTACTCCAACAACAGCTACCGAGGGTATGAAACATTGGAGGAGGCACAACAAGAGTACCTCACCTTCCTGGAAGATGAGTTCCTAGCAGATCAGGCCATCGATGAGCCAGTGCCATTAGCACAGCTACCGCCGGAGGAGTGCTTGCTCTACAAGGAGCACCACCGAGGTACGCCAGAGTAAGGCAAAGATTACATCATCGCCTTCCTCATCATGGTGATCGTGAGGATCATGTTCTTGTGAATGGTGTGTGATTGTATGTAACATGATATGACATGGTATTCTCACCCTATTTGAATTGTGGTAAGGATATGGAACTGTCATTTGAGAGACCAAAAAACTGATTCATGTTTTCCTACGTCAAGTTGGGTTGGGAACATGCAACCAAACAATGGGGTCTGACTTCCCTCTCCTTGCAGAAAAGGCCACTTAGATTACCAAACGACCCGCGTTTCATGGCCCATGGCCCGTTCGCGACGTGCAGGTGAGCCCATCTCACTGGCGCAGTGAGTCAGGAAATGGATGCAACCTACCAAACGCGCCCTTAAACATTCCCTCGGCCATAAAAATTGTTCATGTCAGACCATATTTATGGAGTTCATTGAAAATATTTCTTTATATTACCAACTATAAGACAACTTTGGATTTTTATGCCAAAGAAGTAAGGAGAGGGTGAGAGCCGCCACAACAGCTTTTTATCAATTATTATATACTTCGGTGAACTTTCAGTTTACAACGGTTGGACTAATCACAATGAGAATTATCATAGATTAGTATCATGCATATGATACTAGTTTATGATACCATCTATAATGCATAGTATCATAAGGTAGTATTATTGTTCAATCAAATTTAATATTTTATAGAATCTCAATGTAAAATTGTGTACATGATGCATTTGCCATCAATTTTTTTTGTTTTATGTGTTATGATGCCGTATCTACGTATAATATCGCTCTCTTCTCTCTCCTCACTAATTGTTGTGCCATATTAGACTTCTGCCAACATGGCATGTGTGATACTAGCTATGATACTTCTATTGTGGCTAATCTTATAGGCTTAAGAGATGTAGCCTCACTACTCAATTACAAATTGTTTCTTTAATTTTGTACTTCAACTCTGTGTGAGTATATGCAAATTATGTTTGGATTTACACATTTTTCTGTAGGGGTTAATAACGTCATTTTTGTCTTCTACAAATGCTCACATTTGACCATCCGATTCTGCACTTATGTTTTAATAAGATTCTCCTACTAACTCTGAACCTTCCAACAATTTGTCCTAACGGAGACACAGAGCAGTGCGAGGAGACCATGATAATGTTCATATATAAATAATGCAAGGTGTTCATCTTCAATAATCATTTATGCATTAGCACCATTACTTTTCATATGGATGTATCAACTATTTATCTGTTTCTTCAATTATGAATTGTAAGAAATTGCAGAATTTGCCACAAGTAAGAAATAATTTATTGCTTATATGTTGACCTTTGGTTTTATGAGAAGTAACAGACAGTTGTTGTAAGTAATGCTTTATATTCTTGACCAATAATGCCAATTTCGAATGAATAGTGTTATTTCCCTCCCATTTTTCTTATAAAATATTGACTATAATTTTTAATTTAGTGTAATGTGTGATATGCACAACACTTTGGTTAGTACATATTTATCCAGAGGAATGTATTCATAGCCTCACACATACACCGAATCAATAATGTTTCTTCTATTTCTCTTATTCATTTTCCTTCATATGTTGGTCTTGATATAACATATGTTCTCTTAATAGTCTATATAACATGTAATGTTTAGCAAATGTGCCGCAATAACGAGCGGGGTATCATCTAGTTGAAATATATAATACTCCCCATATAATAATTTGGGAGTGTTTTTTTCCATCCCCACCCGCATCAGGTTCGGGACATGGATGAGGTTCCCCATAACAAGCTAAATTGAAATTATCTTCTTATAATTTTGTGATCTTACATGTTTTACACATAAAGATAAGCAAGTTTGTAGTACGTTCATGGTAAAATGATAACAAATTAGTATCATATGTTAAATGTTATTGAAATATATAATACGCTGGACACAATATTACATATTTTATGTGTAAAATATAACAATTTATTGGGGCACCATGGTGCTCAGGAACCATACATCATGACCGTACAATTATATTGTGGGTGCCAGATTGCATAATAGGTGTATAAAGAAGAGAAAATCACTTTCCAAATATCAACAAGAGAGAGAATGCACTTTCCAATTATCAGAAACAGAGACAAACCAATTTTAAATTTGCTGTGCATGTTTCCTTTTATGATTCGTGGTGTCCAGGCACCATGGTGCACCAGTTAGTTTACATATATATATATATATATATATATATATATATATATATATATATATATATATATATACACCCGGATGTAGTTACACCCACGCATGTTTTTTCATAATCTAGAGAGTATCCATCATACCGGAGAATATGTACATGTAGTATGAAGTATCTAATATTATTCTAGTAGTATATATACTACTTTATAGGCAATATGTACAATTTTTACGTAGACTCATTTTTTACGTATACATATGTTTGTATTTCGGATATATAGTGTAAACTATGGGTTCAATCGCATTTTTTCACCAAACTTGGTTTGGAGTATCTTAAATATAGTGTAGAAACATACTTAAACTGATAAAGTATCGTATATACTTCCGTATGGTAGTATATTAGATATGAGTGTAACTACACCTAGAGGTAGTAAGTATTTATCCTATATATATATAATTATAATTATAATTATAACTATAACGGGGATGGCGGGGAACGTGACAGAGAGACCTTTCAATCCCCATCCCGATGTTGGATGGCAAGGATCAAAGTTTCCCACACCCATTCCTAATAGATGAATTTCTCACAGGTTTGCATGGAATGGGCTCCATTTCCATCGCAGCACATCGCCAACCAAGTTTAAAAGGCTAGAATAGTCTTTTACTATTAATTTGTTTTTATTTTAATACTTGTGGGTATACTCTTATGCAACACAGTACTCCACACACCCGCAAAAAAAAACACAGTACTCCACACGCTCTGTGTCTCCGTTAGGATAAATTGTTGGAAGAATAGTTCATCCACATGATTTACCGAACCATCGTTACATGAGGGTAGACATCACAAACGTTCAATGAAACCATTTCAAATGTGCTTAGATATTGCATGCACATGGTTAAAATATAGGAAACGCGTATGAATAACTTGGATGTCACAACATTTCAAAAAAAAAAACTTGGATGTCACAAACCATTAACGCCTGCTTTTTTTTTCACCTCTTTTACGGTATCTTTTACCACTCCTGGGAATAAGAGAGGTATGATTTAAACAACGGTTAGGATTAAGCGATTCGGATTAGGCCTAATAGCCCAGAAAAACTTAGATTATGGAAAAAAATAATAAAAGTACTAGTACTATTCAGCCCGGCCCAATAACGTGACGCGCGTCGTCTCAAACGCCGCCGCCACCATCTCAAGCCGAGCAGGCTACGGTCGTCGTTTCAAACGCCGGCGCCATCATCTGGAAGCCAAGCACGCGACGGTCTTCATCTCAAACGTCGCCGCCACCATCGACAACCCGTCCTCCTGCATTGAGGGCGACCGCCGCCGCCACCGGATCGGCCCGGTCCTGCGCCGGCGAGCAACGGCGCCACCAGGTCGGCCCCGCCCCGTCCTGCATCGCGGGGTACCGCCGGCGGCACCAGATCGGCCTGGTCTTGCAGCATCGGCGATGGACGGCGCCACCAGGTCGACCCCGCCGCAGCATCGGGAGACGCCACTGCCAATCTCGCCGCCAGGTATGCTCTGCTAGTACAGACCCTGTAAAAGGAACATAGAACCCGGAAATGGTGAATGGGACCTGGGTACGCGCGCACCCGTTTACGAAAAGTTCAAAATAATGCTATTTAAAAGTTTCAAAAAATGTGAAGTAAAATTTGCATGTATATACTATGTTGATACTTACTCGTGTGTGTTTTCAAAAATACCATTGTATGTGACCTACACAAAAATGACAAAATGCAAATTCCTATTCCTGTGAATAGTACAAATTCCTGTTCACTATTCTCATTTGGACATTTTGTCATTTTTATGCAGGCCACACACAATGGTATTTTTTTGTGAAAACTTACACGAGTAAGTATCAACATAATATGTACATGCAAAAATTTACTTCACATTTTTTTGAAAATTTTTGAATAACATTTTTTGAACTTTTCGTAAACGGGTGCGCGCGCACCCAGGTTCCATTCGTCCGGGTCGCATAGAACCTTATTTTATTAAACTGAATTTTAGTAAGTACAACCTTGTGCAAAACTCAGTCGTGTGAACTCCAATCATCTAAACGATGTGATAAAAAGAAAGGATGGGGCGCAAAAGTAATCAGAAGTTGGTTTCTGAACTCAAACATATTTGTGTGCATCTAGTCAATAATACATATACCTCTTGTGTTAATATATCTCGTGTTAATATATGATGAAACACGTACAGTCAGGTACAACATCGTCACAGTTGGCTCTAATAGAAACTCCTGTTGGTTCGATTATTTATTATGCAAATACAGTGGTCTGCTTCTGATTAATCATTTTGTCGATAGTTCATAATGAACAAAGTCCAATCTGCAAATGGAGAAGCAGTGGCTAAACATGCTTGTAGGATAAAAGTTGATGCTTCAAACAATCTGGTCAAAACTAATCTGAGAGAGATACAGAGAACCTGCCCTTGGAGGAGGATAGATACGTTGCTTGGATCCCCATTGACAATTTTGCATAAGGATTATATTCCTAAAATTCGAAATTAATCCCTTGTGGTCAACAAAGATGATGTATAATAAAAAAGAATGTGTACACCATAGCAGCAGTATGATATTGATAATTACAGTCCCATATATCAAAGGAAGCATCAATCATAAATCAAAATACTCTTCAACCATAAGCCATAAACTGAACCCAAAGCCAAGTGATGCAATGCTAGGAAGAACATGTGACGGTTAAAAGATATAGCCCTCAAATCAATGGTGATTCAGGTTAGACGAACTGAATATTGTAACTGAATCTTTTTGGCTGCAAATCTAATGTATATTGATCTGACTAGAACCACTAAATTTACGAAACAATGTGTGTTGCTTGAATGAGTCTGCCTCTTCTATGTTTCATAAAGCGTTTGGCTTGTCGATAAAATCAAGACAGCTATGCTTGAATGAGGCTGCCTTTTTTTTATTTCTCCGCAGTTTCCTACTGCTTTTTCCTGAAAAGAAATGTTTCAAACTAGCATTTCAGTGGTACATTTTTGATGTTCAGTGTAGTTTATTATAAAGGTGTTATTGTAAGACATGATTTACTTGAATAGTAACCGTGATTTGTTGCCAACCCTGAGCATGAACTAAATTATTATTAACTTTTGCAGCCTCGTGGAATCAATATTGGCTATGCAGTCCATGCCCAATCTGCAGGTGCTGGTGCCTCGTCTTCCCAAGGTGTGGCTACCACCGCTAATGCCTGACGGAATGAATAATGATGCACAAAAAACGCTAATCATGTGTCACGTAGACGTCGAGTTTTCTCGTTGCCGACTGAAGAATAGCTATGTTGGAATAATGCTGATGGTGTTCTAGTTAAACTGAATGTAATTGGAACAGTGATTCTACTTAATAGCTATGTTGAAATTTATGTGATCTATCCTGATGCTTGTTAACTTGTTTTGATGGAGCTCTGGAAGCAATATCGACCTACTTAATAAAGCATTCCAATTGTTGATTGCATGCTGAATCATTGTTATGTTCTGGTCTCACTTAAGACAACATTATCACGTTTGGAAAAATATCTAGCTCACAGTGAATGTATTTCAACTATGATCCAATTATAGTGAGAAATCATCTAGAGCAAGGATCGGATGTCGCAAGGATGTCCTCTTGCTACTGTTGATTCGGATGGTCTAAAGGCGCATGTAGTAAACAAGTTATTCACTTGTTGTGTCCGGTATGTACAGAGCTATTTGTACCGTGATTTGGACGCTTAGGCGGACGCTTTGGACACCTAGGCACCTAAGGTGGCCGTTTTTCTAAGGCGGAGGGGGAGCGCTTGGACGCTTAGGCGTCGCCTTCAAAACCATGATTTGTACAAAGCTATTTGTGTCCGGTATGTACAACGCTACTTGTTGTGTTACAACTTTTCTAACCGGCCGACGGCTTGTGTTTTGCACTCACTGTAATTGGGCAGAACGAAGATCGAGTGTGTACATCAAAAGGGCGACACTTCATTCTGCTAGCAATAATTTGTTTTGGATGTGCAACTCAGAATTGAGAGACTGTCATATGCCATTCCAGCGAAAACCATACACGCCATTATTACTTTTTCTCTACATACTACATGCCAACAGCGAGTTTCAGAGTGCAATTGAACTATTTCAAAAGTAGGATAAAGAGTATTCTGAATCAAACAAGATAACCAACTTAGCTACCAGATTTTTCAATCAAACAGAGTGATAAACTGAAGTAAACACTCGTAGTACCAAACTCGATAAAAAAAAACAGCTAGTCCGAAACATTATAAATTGAAGTAAACACCCCAGAGAAGGATCATGCAAATTCCAATCATGCCTCGCCATAAAGACCAGGACCTGTGCCGTCGATCTTGCCACACTATGTCTTAAATTTGTGCTTGCGGCTCAGGTCTTTGTCATCGTTAGGGTAGAAATCTGTGCCCTCCATCATCAAAGAGTTGCAGTTGATCACCTCCTTCACATGCAGAATAGCGAACTGCTGTAGATGATATACTGAAGAAAGCTCTTGCCACCGAAGCCAGCTGAATCGCACGCATGCCGCGCCCCGCAGAGCTGTAATGCCCCACAGAATATAAATAAAATTTACGTGGTTGCAAATTTAATCTAAAATCATGAATCGCAGCAGAGAAAAAATATCAAGGACTTTGGTTGATGAAACTGAAATAAATAGCCAAATATCCACAATAAGCTATAGGTTATAGGTAGCTTACTGCTTACAATACTAAATTCTGAAATTATATTGTGATGCCCTCATGACTAATTATAAACATTCAAACAGTCGGATCAAACATTTGAGCTTAGTATTGTGTCTATAAAATAAAAATTCCGAAATTCATGGAACATAATGATAGGTAAGATAATGGAAATGATTAATTCATTATCTTCTACTCTTATCTAGGTCTCTAGGACCTGAACTTATGGAGATGAATGTTTTTGTACTTATCAGGCAATCTTACTGCACTTAACAAATCCAAATATGATATAAATGCAAGGTCTTGGAATGCACACTGCCACAATTGCAAGTGTGCTAAACAACATTTATAATATCATGTCACATTTTATATTAGTAATCAGTAACCCTATGTAATAAGACCAGAGACTGAAGATCAAATAAAGTTGTACCAGTATGATGGGAATCAGTCCACTTGATTACTTTAACATATGTGCCTAGTTCAACCAAACGCCTGGCGAAACCACATACAACATGGCATGGAGCAAGATCATCATCTTCCGAGCAGAATATAAGAACCGAACCCAACCCCTGCATTAACAATGAAGTAAAATATTTGGTGTGGCTACTGAGGATGATTTGCAAAATAACAAAGGCAAAACCGGACTGAGTGCAGTGTGTGCCAATATTCTGCACACTGAGCTTCAACTCTGCTTGGGAAGAGAGTATCCATTCCAGATGCCAGAGCCTTTGCCATCAAGGAGCGTATCATGGATGGTTGAGACGAGGTGCCAATCACAGGATTTTGGAGAAACTGGGTACCAACGCTGCCGCCGCCGATACAATATTGGGGAAGGGGGCGGCGGACGGGGGTAGGTAGTACACCAGATGGGTGGGCGCGCGGGCGGCGCAGGCCGTGCGGGAGGGCGCCGCCAGTGGCAGGTTCGTCAAAGAAAGGGCGCAGCAGCAGTCGGCCTCGGCCATGGCGAGGACAACCAGAACGCCGACCGCGGCGCAGACGGTGGAGTCAGGGGTGGGGACGGGGAGGGCGAGATCCTCCGTGGCGATGGTGAGGAAGGTGGCCGAGAAGGAGAGGCGGAGGAGGGCGGCCGAGGAGTCGCTGCGCAACGTCATGTTCCTCTCCATCTGGGGCGGTGGTGCCGGAGTTGGGGAAATAGAGAGTAGCGGCGGCAGAGCAACCTCGCGCAGCAATGTCGGGGAAGAAAGAGGATCACCATCCGCTGTGGTCGGCGCATCATGGGGTTGGACCAGTCTACTGGGCTGGGCCGTCTATTGGGCCGGACCCGTCTACATTTTTTTTTACTAAGGTGCGAAAATTCCTACAGGTATGTAACATACCTCTCAAGTTTTGGACTGTGGTATGAAATTATTTGGACCATTGGATGGACGGAAATTAATGGCTGATATAATTGCATTACGAGTTACAACTATGTACATACTGACATTACATTTAAGGCGCCAAACTTATTACAGAAATCACCAAATAAAATACTCCGTATAAATAAAACTTTGGCTGGATCCCGCTCGCATCTCTACGTAGTAGAACTAGCTAGCATAACACGTATGACAAGCTGCAACTAATTACCGTGGAACCTGCCGAAGAGCAAGTACGATGGCCGGCCTGGCGCACTATACCGGCAGCTCCGTCGTCGTCGCAGGCTTGCCGTCCTCCTCCGGGGGCGCAACCTCCAAGCGGCACAGCGGGCATGTGTCGTGCGACACCAGCCATGTGTCGATGCACTCCACGTGGTACAGGTGCTTGCACAAGGGCAGCATCCGCACCATCTCGCCTGCCTGCAGCGTGCCAAGGCACACCGAGCACTGCGCACCGTCGCCGCTGCCGCTGTGCCTGCCAGACTCCGTGTACGCGTACTCCGGTAGCTTGGAGAGGTCCACGCAGCGACGACCTTCCGTTACGGTCTCCGCCGCGGCGGTGGCGGCGGCGACCGGTGCTCGGTTGCGCATCTTATAGCAGAAGAAAAGGACGACGAAGAGGAGCGCGGTGCCCGTGAGGCCGGCGCAGGTGTAGCTGAAAGTCAGCGTCCCTCTGTTGATGCGATGCGCATGCTCCGAGTTTGGCAAACCCGTCGGTCCGAAGGAAGCCATGGATCGAGCTTGCTGCTTCTGCTTCAAAGACTTACGCAACCGGCCTGGTAATTAAGTAGATGATCGAGGGCTACGGCCAACTGCGACTGCGACTGCGAGAGCCTTATCACGCAGGAGATTTGGGTAGATAAATGGTACGGCCCCCGTACGATATGGCCACCCGGTGTTTTTTCTAGTGTACGTTGCGGGAGAATTGTAGTCGCAGCTGTCAGCAATTTAGCATTGACTTGTAGTACTACTAGCTAGCTTATGAGTGCTAGGGACGAGGAGCGTTTACGGACACGATGGTGACAGTTGAACCAATTTAGAGATCGATGATGGAGACACTTTGTCAACTCTCTTTTTTGTCGAAAGAGATTACCACCGCTATTGTGTCAACTCTCTCTCTCTCCAATCTACACACGCTACATTTTTTAATAAAGAGAATATATTAATATCATAAGATACCAATTACATCCAGACTCTGCAACAACATCCCACCCTAGTGGCAGTACGGATGCACACAACCAAAAAAGAGTAAAGAAAACTAAAAAATAAAAGTTCCGCTACAGTCTTCTAGGCCTAGCAACAGCAATACAACCACCACCGTGACAACACATGAAATATAGACTCTCCAAAAGCGATGCCTTCAAGAAGGGAACAGTGCACCAGCGCCGTCGTCGCCGGAGCAAAGGTCTCACGTTTTCATCATGAAGATAGTCTCCACTCTCAAAACAAAGCCTCCAACAAGGTCATTGCCATGCACAACCAGTTAAGGCGAGACCTTGAGTTTTCACCCTGAAAAGTAAGACTTTGAACTTGAGTTGTGCTGCCGCCCCCACTTGCATATCACTGCTGCGGAGCCCGGAACACCAAGCAATCACGGAGACTCGAACCTCCTTTAGCCAGTCCACCAATCCAGCCTTCATGATATTCCTTCTTTTGACTTCACAATTGACCAAAAAGTCACCTGATGTCAATACAGAATAGAGCTTCGCGCCGCTCCCTACGGAACCAAACGGTCAAATAAAATGGGTGCGCGCAACCGAATACCACCCGATCCAGCAAACTCCAGGCAAAAGATGCACTGTTTCATTTGCCGGTGGAGCTTTCTGGAACTCATGTCTCTAGGAAGATCAAGGCAAACTGACCTCCGGTAGATCTTCATCTTCGCTTGGGGGAAACCCGAGGACCGCTACCAAAACAAAGGAAGACCAGCAGCCCCCACGCTGTCAGTCCCTCTTGCCGGATCACCAGGGAAGAAGGCGGCGGCGCGGATCATGCGTACCACCGCCGAACCATCGCCGGGGGCGGAGGCCGCCACCGCTCCACCCACTCCACCATGGCTAGCGACGAAGGGCATCAGGCCCGGGCCAAGCAGCCGTGCCGCCCGGCTTCCTCCACCGGCGCCACATCACCTCCCATGGAGCGCCGCCGCGGAAACCCCTTCCCCCCTCGTCTTCGACGGAAGGGGCGCCGCCACTGCCGCCGGGCCCGGCAGCAGCGGCGGCCAATGGGTCGGTGGCCTGAGGGGAGGCTGCGCGGGAGGGGGGAGATCCTCCGCCGCCGCCCGGGAGGGGGGTGAGAGAGGAGGTAGGGTTTCGGTTGATGGTCAGTCAAAAAAACGAACAATAAGATTACAAGAATACACAAGTACGGCGCGAAATTTAGTAGATTTTGCACGAAAATGATAAAATATTTTTTCTTCATTCATGTACCACGCGCGACAGAGTAAGTTTCATTACACGGGGCTTGGAATAACGAGCTAATCCCGAACTAAGCAAAGGAGTATTACTAGGGGCGTGACCCGTGCTTTTGTGCAGCTAGATTTTTTAACTTAGACTATTTGCTTCTTCTTTTTGAATATAGACTATTTGCTTCTTGTTTTTAATATAGATGAATTAAATTACGTTTGATGCTATATTCAGAGGTGAAAGTTGATTTGATGTGGATCAGATAGAGCCCTTTCCACTTCATTTTCCATATTTTTATAACAATTATGGATGTGAATACGGATTCTGTCAAATATGAAAAGAAGTCTTCGAGGCAATCTCACAAATGGAAAAAAAAATCACCGGGCCTTGATAGGTTCCCAGCTGAATTTTATCAATACTTCTGGGAAATTATTTCAAGGGATCTCATGGCAATGTTTCAAAGTTTTCAAGCAGGAGATTTGCCCCTCTTTCACCTAAATTTTGGCACTATCATATTATTGCCCAAAAAAGGAAAACGTCATTCAGGTCCAACAATACCGTCCAATATTTCTCTTAAATGCTAGTTTCAAGGTGTTCACTAAGGTTGGGACTACTAGATTGACGGGTTTAGCTGAGAGCGTGATTCAACCCACTCAAACGTCATTTCATGCCTGGTAGGCATATTCTTGAATGGGTAGTGATTCTTCACGAGACGATTCATGAACTGCGCGCATAGGAAGAAAATGGATAGTGTTTTCTTTAAAATAGATTTTGAAAAAGCGTGCGATAAAGTTAATTGGTCTTTCTTCCAACAAGCTATGCGTATGAAGGGCTTTGACAGGAGAACCAACCTAAGGTTGGGTGGTTAGGAGGGTGGTTGTACCCCCAGCCCACCAACCAGAGTTAAAACCACATGTTTGATATCTGTGTGTCTCATAAATGTGGAATATTCATTTAGTGGGACATGATGTTTCCATCGATAGCGAGGCGCATGTGGTGATTTCGTCAATTTCAAGATCCAATCCACCGGCTCAGTCTTCTGGAGGTGCTCATAGGGGTAGGGTGTACGTGTGTGCGTCCATAGGGGTGAGTGTATGCGCGTGTATATGAGTGTCTATGTTTCTAAAAAAAAGGGCTTTGACCCCAAATGGTGTGAGTAGGTTCAGCGGTATATTGAAAACGGAAGTATCAGAATTAGAGTGAATGATGACATAGATCACTATTTCCAAACAAAGAAGGGTTATGGAAGGGAGATCCTCTATCTCCTATTCTGTTTAATATTGTCACCGACATGCTTGCAATCATTATTGCGAGGGCAAAAGATGATGGGCAAGTGAGCGGTTTAATTCCTCATTTGGTTGATGGGGGTTATCGATTTTACCTTACGCTGATGATACTATCCTTTTTATGGAGCATGATTTTGACAAATCATTAGTCCTATTATTTTTTAGCAGCTCTCTGATCTCAAGATAAATTTTCATAAGAGTGAGATTTTGTGTTTTGGGAGAACAAAAGAAACATAGGGGGAATATAAAATCTATTTGGCTACGATATGGGTTCGCTTCCTTTTAGATATCTTGGAATTCCAATACACTTTCGGAAACTTAAAATGCTGAATGGAAATCAGTGGAAGATATATTCGAGAAGAAACTTAGTGGTTGGGCAGGCAAGATGCTTTCATACGGTGATAGGCTTACTCTCATAAATCCGGTCCTCGCAAGTTTACCGATGTTTATGATTTCTTTAGAAATTACAATAGGGGTGAGAAAGAGACTTGATTTCTTCAGATCTCGTTTCTTTTGGTAGAGTGATGGGCACAAAAGAAAATATAGATTAACGAAATGGGACGTCATTTGTAGACCGAAGGATCAGGGTGGTTCAGGTATTGAGGTGTTAGAACTTAAGAATAAGTGTTTACTTAGAAATTGGTTATATAAGCTCATGAATGAAGAGGGTGTGTGGCAAGAATTACTTCATATCAAATATCTAAGAACAAAAACTATCTCACAGGTCTCTGCTAAACGCACAAATTCTCCTTTTTGGAAGCGTCTAATGAACGTCAAGGATAACTTCTTCAGTGGAAGGTCACTTGAGGTTGGTAATGGATTTAATACTATATTTTGGGAGGACACATGGTTAGGGGACGCACCTCTGAAGGATCAATAACCGGCCATAAAT
The DNA here is from genome assembly GCA_030979885.1 of Lolium multiflorum. Classification (NCBI taxonomy): domain Eukaryota; kingdom Viridiplantae; phylum Streptophyta; class Magnoliopsida; order Poales; family Poaceae; genus Lolium; species Lolium multiflorum. The sequence goes on along the minus strand of JAUUTY010000528.1, from coordinate 48,824 downwards.
AATATTGTTAATCATACGGATGGCATAGTGGCACAGTGTGCTATCGAGTAATAGATGGGATATATGGGTGCATCTGGTGGTTCGTCTTATGAGGGTACATCTGAGCAATAACGAGGATGTTTTCAAGTGATCTCTCGCCACTTTGGGCTGTTTTACTGTTAGATCGATGTATCTTAACTTGCTAGATGATCATAGGGCTTACCTAACAAAATATATTTGGAAGATCAAGGTCCACTTAAAATCAGATTTTTTATTTGGTTTCTTCACAAGGAAGTGATCTTAACCAAAGATAATCTTATCAAATGGTCTTGCCATGGTGGTTCTAAGTGTTGTTTTTGTGATCAAGAGGAAACAATACAACACCTTTTCTTTTCATTTTTATTACATTTAATATACCTCCTCCATCTAGTGTTGCAAATTTGTTGGGAACTGGCTAAATGGAGTTGCAAAAAAAGATAAAGGTCATATAAGAGTTGGGATGTGCGCTCTATTATGCGATATATATATGGAATGTCCTTTCATCTTTAACAGAAAAGGCTATTCATCATTTTTGTAGGTTATCTTTTTGGTTACGCATTGGATCCATGTGTGGCCCTTTCTACAACCGGTTGCGGAGCTCCAAGATATGGATACTGGGTGCAACCATTTAGCGACGATAGTACGGAATTTTTACAGCCGGTACGGTTGACGATCTGAGAAGCGCCTCACTTCATGATGTTCTGGCATTTTTTTCTTATTGTCATTTTTAGCTGGATGATTCATGTTAAGACTCCATGAGTTGTAATAATTTGTAATACCTTCTAAATAAGTTCTTAATAAAGGGCCGTATGGATCGACCGACGAAGCCTATTTTGAAAAAAATGAACGCATGGTGAGTGTTAGTTGAATATCGACATTCGTCATATTTTTATTTAATTCGGACTAGATATGAATATCTTATAATCTATAGGTTAAAAACTTTGTTACTCCCTCTGTAGTTACGTCAACTACTTCGAAATCGAGGGAATACTAACAATCTGACATGAATGATATTACTCATGTTCTACCGTAAGTATACAATAGACTGGTAGATAGATAGATTCCCATAATGCATACTATGATTTTATAGGTTCAACATACAAGAATAAAAACACTTGGAAAAACAATCTACACCTGGCAAATATTAAAAAACACTCGGCAAAGAACCACACTTGGAAAAAAGCTTTAAAAAACTAAGAAAGGCACTACTCGGCAAAAAAAAACCTAAAATACACTAGGCGACAACAAATACTCGCAAAAGAAGAGACGTGGCAACTCGGTCGCAACAAACGGCTCCATGACGGGGAAAAGACTTTTTTTGATTACCATAATGCATGAGGTTTTCTTATGTTCAAACACACAAAAATCCGTTTCACCACTTGTTAGGTTGAATAATTTTCATAGAAGTCTAGAATTTCTAAAATTGGATAAAGTAATTTTATCTAGATATACTGATATGACCGTTGAACAAATTTGTTTTTTCAGGTATACATGGTTTGTCGAGTGTTTTTAGTTTGGAACTTGGGAAACAAGCTATTTGCTGAGTGTTAAACAAGCAAACACTCGGAAAACAATCTACGTCTGGCAAAGACAAAAAAGAACACTCGGCAAAGAGCTTTAGAGACACTAAAAAAACACACTACTCGGTAAGAAAAACGTAAAGTACACTCGGCGAACAACAAATACTTGGCAAGCGAAGAGACATGTGACAACGCGGTAGCACAAAACAGCTTTGTGACGGGGCAAAGGCTGTAGGGTTCGATGCATGGAAAACAAAAAAAAAATTACCGCAAAGACGAATAAATTCAAGATCCAATCTATGAAAAACCAAAATCTAATCTATGAGATCGGAGCAACGAGATAGAAGAGAGACTAACCCTCATAGATCCAAAGCCTTAACGAGATCAGATCTCGTGGTTGATGTAGACGATCCTTCCAGTGCTGCAAACCGGCATCACTTCCGTACTCGGTCAAGCGTACGCTGTTGATGAAGTCCTTCCTCTCCCCGTTTCAGCGGGCAGCGGAGGAGGAGATCCCCTCGGAATCCTAGAATCACGTACGACGGCGTGGTGGTGGTGCTGGAGGAGAATTTTTGCAGGACTTCGCCTAACCCGGAGCAGGAGAAACTGGGAGGGAGTAGAGGTGGCAGATTAGGGTTGCGTACGGAGCAGCTATGGCTGGCCAACCCATCCCTCTAAATATAGTTGGGGGTAGGGCTAGGGTTTCCCAAAACCCATCTAGGGACGGCGCTTGGTGGGCCTAGACCATGCCTAGGCGCGTCCTGAGGTGGGCCCGCGCCGAGGGGTGTGATACGTCTCCAACGTATCTATAATTTTTTATGTTCCATGCTACTTTTATGACAATACTCACATGTTTTATACATACTTTACATCATTATTATGCATTTTCGGCACTAACCTATTAACAAGATGCCGAAGCGTCAGTTTTCTGCTGTTTTTGGTTTCAGAAATCCTACAAAGGAAATATTCTCGGAATTGGACGAAATCAACGCCCAGGGTCTTATTTTTCCACGAAGCTTCCAGAAACCGGAGGGGATACGAAGTGGGGCCACGAGGGGCCGAGACCATAGGGCGGCACGGCCTGGCCCTTGGCCGCGCCGGCCTATGGTGTGGGGCCCCTGTGCACCCTCCAACCCTACCCTTCCGCCTACTTATAGCCTTTGTCGCGAAAACCCCTGTACCGAGAGCCACGATACGGAAATACTTCCGAGACGCCGCCGCTGCCAATCCCATCTCGGGGATTCAGGAGATCGCCTCCGGCACCCTGCCGGAGAGGGGAATCATCACCGGAGGCTCTACATCATCATGCCTGCCTCCGGATTGATGTGTGAGTAGTTCATCCTTGGACTATGGGTCCATAGCAGTAGCTAGTTGGTTGTCTTCTAATCTTGTGCTATCATGTTTAGATCTTGTGAGCTGCCTAACATGATCAAGATCATCTATTTGTAATGCTACATGTTGTGTTTGGTGGGATCCGATGAATATAGAATATTATGTCAAGTTGATTATCAATCTATCATATATGTGTTGTTTATGTTCTTGCATGCTCTCCGTTTCTAGTAGAGGCTCTGGCCAAGTTGATACTTGTAACTCCAAGAGGGGGTATTAATGCTCGATAATGGGTTCATGCCTCCATTGAATCTGGGACAGTGACAGAAAGTTCTAAGGTTGTGGATGTGCTGTTGCCACTAGGGATAAAACATCAATGCTTTGTCTAAGGATATTTGTGTTGATTACATTACGCACCATACTTAATGCAATTGTCTGTTGTTTGCAACTTAATACTGGAGGGGGTGCGGATGCTAACCCGAAGGTGGACTATTTAGGCATAGATGCATGCTGGATGGCGGTCTATGTTCTTTGTCGTAATGCCATGATTAAATCTCATAGTGATCATCATGATATGTATTGAATCTTTATTTGTCAATTGCCCCTGTAATTTGTTCACCCAACATGTTATTTATCTTATTGGAGAGACACCACTAGTGAACTGTGGACCCCGGTCCATTCTTTTAAATCTGAATACAATCTACTGCAATCATTGTTCTTACTGTTCTTTGCAAACAAACATCATCTTCCACACTATACGTTTAATCCTTTGTTTTCAGCAAGCTGGTGAGATTGACAACCTCATTGTTGGGGCAAAGTATCTTGATTGTGTTGTGCAGGTTCCACGTTGGCGCCGGTTTCACTGGTGTTGCACCGCACTACACTCCTCCACCAACAACCTTCACGTGTTCCTTGACTCCTACTGGTTCGATAACCTTGGTTTCATAGGAAACTTGCTTCTATACGCATCACACCTTCCACTTGGGGTTCCCAATAGACGTGTGCTTCACGCGTGTCAAGCTAAATTTCTGGCGCCGTTGCTGGGGAGATCAAGACACGATGCAAGGGGAGTCTTCCACATCCAATCTCTTTACTTTGTTTTTGTCTTGCTTTACTTTATTTTATTTACTGTCTTGTTTGCTTTATATCTAAAAACACAAAAAAAATAGTTGCTTTACTTTATGTCTTGTTTATTTGCTCTATATCAAAACACAAAAAAATTAGTTACTTGTCTTTACTTTATTTTATTCGGTTTGCTTAGTTTACTTTTATTACTGCTACAATGGGTACTCCTGAAAATACTAAGTTGTGTGATTTCACTAGCACAAATAATAATGATTTTATATGTACTCCTATTGCTCCACCTGCTACTACAGCAGAATTCTATGAAATTAAACCTGCTTTACTGAATCTTGTTATGAGAGAGCAATTTTCTGGTGTTAGTACTGATGATGTGCTGCCCATCTTAATAATTTTGTTGAACTTTGTGAAATGCAAAAGTATAAGGATATAGATGGTGATATTATAAAACTGAAATTGTTTACTTTCTCATTAAGAGGAAGAGCTAAAGATTGGTTGCTTTCTTTGCCTAAGAATAGTATTGATTCATGGACTAAATGTAAAGATGCTTTTATTGGTAAATATTATCCCCCTGCTAAGATTATATCTTTGAGAAGTAGCATTATGAATTTTAAGCAATTTGATAATGAACATGTTGCTCAAGCATGGGAGAGAATGAAATCTTTGGTAAAGAATTGCCCTACCCATGGACTACTTGGATGATCATCCAAACCTTTTATGCAGGATTGAATTTTTCCTCAAGGAACCTATTGGATTCAGCTGCTGGAGGTACTTTTATGTCCATCACCTTAGGCGCCGCAACAAAGCTTCTTGATGATATGATGATCAATTACTCTGAATGGCACACTGAAATAACTCCTCAAGGTAAGAAGGTAAATTCTGTTGAAGAAACCTCTTCTTTGGGTGATAAGATTGATGCTATTATGTCTATGCTTGCAAATGGTTGATCTCATATTGATCCTAATAATGTTCCTTTAGCTTCATTGGTTGCTCAAGAAGAGCATGTTGATGTGAATTTCATTAAGAATAATAATTTCAACAACAATGCTTATAGGAATAATTATGGTAACAACAACTATAGGCCATATCCTTCTAATAATGGTAGTGGTTATGGTAATTCTTATGGTAATTCTTACAACAATAATAAGAGTGTACCCTCTGGTCTTGAAGTGATGCTTAAAGAATTTATTAGTACACAAACTGCTTTTAATAAAACTGTTGAAGAAAAGCTTGGTAAAATTGATGTTCTTACTTCTAAGGTTGATAGTCTTGCTCTTGATGTTGATCTTTTAAAACTAAAAGTTATGCCTGAGGAAGTTAAAGATGCTAGGTTTGCTAAAACAAATGCCATCCAAGTTCAAATTAATGGTAATATAAAAATGTTAGCTGAATTGCATGCTTGGTGGGATAGAGAAGAAAAAGAAAAACTTGCTAAAGAGAATAATGTAGCTAAAGTTTGGACTATTACCACCACTAGTAATGTTGATTCTTCACATGTTGCTACACCTCCTACTATCAATGGTAAAATAATTGGTGTTGGCAATGTTTCTACTCCTAGTACAAAGCGTGCAAAATTGCCTGAAACTGCTGAAACTGTTTGTGAAAATAGTGCTGAAATTTTTCAGAATGCTGTAGATCATATTGGTTTAGTTTTTGATGATTTTCATATTACTGAAGTTATAAAGTTCTTACAAAAACTTGCTATAAGTCCTAATGCTAGTGCTATAAATTTAGCCTTTACAAAACATATTACAAATGCTCTCATTAAAGCTAGGGAAGAGAAATTAAGACTTGAAGCTTCTATACCTAGGAAATTGGAAGATGGTTGGGAGCCCATCATTAAGATGAAATTCAATGATTTTGATTGTAATGCTTTATGTGATCTTGGTGCAAGTATTTCTGTTATGCCTAAGAAAATTTATGATATGCTTGACTTGCCACCATTGAAAAATTGTTATTTGGATGTTAATCTTGCTGATAATTCTCTAAAGAAACCTTTGGGGAGGATTGATAATGTTCGCATTACGGTTAACAATAACCTTGTCCCCGTTGATTTTGTTGTCTTGGATATTGAATGCAATGCATCTTGTCCTATTGTCTTGGGAAGACCCTTTCTTTGAACTGTTGGTGCTGTTATTGATATGAAAGAAGGAAATATTAAGTATCAATTTTCTCTCAAGAAAGGTATGGAACACTTCCCTAGAAATAGAATAAAGTTGCCTTTTGATTCTATTACTAGAACAAATTATGATGTTGATGCTTCATCTCTTGATGTTACTTGATTTGCACTTTCTGCGCCTGAAAGGCGTTAAAGAATAGCACTTCTTGGGAGATAACCCATGTTTTATTTTACTACTGTATTGTTGAGTCTTGGAAGTTGTTACTACTGTAGCAACCTCTCCTTATCATGTTTTTGTGCCAAGTAAAGTCTCAATGGTAAAGTTGATACTAGATTTGGATTGCTGCGCAGAAACAGAATTGCTGTCTGTCACGAATTTGCGTAGATCTCTCTGTAGAAAAATCAAAAAATCTGCCAATTTACGTGCGTGATCCTCAGATATATACGCAACTTTCATTAGTTTTGAGTTTTTCCTTCTGAGCAAGTTAAGTTCCTCTGGAAAATTCGTCTTTACGGACTGTTCTGTTTTGACAGATTCTGCATTTTATTTCGCATTGCCTCTTTTGCTATGTTGAATGGATTTCTTTGTTCCATAAACTTCCAGTAGCTTTGTGCAATATCCAGAAGTGTTAAGAATGATTATGTCACCTCTGAATGTATGAATTTTTGATTATGCACTAACCCTCTAATGAGTTTGCTTTAAGTTTGGTGTGGAGGAAGTTTTCAAGGGTCAAGAGAAGAGGATGATACAATATGATCAAGAAGAGTGAAATGTCTAAGCTTGGGGATGCCCGTGGTTCATCCCTGCATATTTTAAGAAGAATCAAGCATCTAAGCTTGGGGATGCCCAAGGCATCTCCTTCTTCATCGACAACTTATCAGGTCACTTCTAGTAAAACTATATTTTTATTCCATCACATCTTATGTTCTTTACTTGAAGCGTCTGTTTGCTTTTATTTTTGTTTTGGTTTGAATAAAGTTGGATCCCACCATCCTTGTATTGGAGATATTACGCTCCGCTTTTTCATTTGAACACTTGTGTTCTTAGTTATGCTTTAATGTTCATGGCGAAGGCTGAAAATTGCTTCGTTGATTGCTATTGGTTGGAATCAGAAAATGCTTTATATGGTTTGGAATAACTTGATACTTGGCAATTTTTTTGAGCTCTCATAGATCATGTTAAACTCTTGCATCATGTAGTTTAATCTATTAGTGGAGAACTACCATAGAGCTTGTTGAAATTTGGTTTGCATGATTGGTCTCTCTAAGGTCTAGATATTTTTTGGTGAAGTGTTTGAACAACAAGGAAGACAGGGTAGAGTCTTATAATGCTTGCAATATGTTCTTGTGTAAGTTTTGTTGTACCTATTCATACTTGTGTTTGCTTCAAACAACCTTGCTAGCCAAAGCCTTGTACTGAGAGGAAATGCTTCTCGTGCATCCAAACACCTTGAGCCAAAACCCATGCCATTTGTGTCCACCATATCTACCTACTATGTGGTATTTTTCTGCCATTCCAACGTAAATTACTTGAGTGCTACCTTTAAAATTTCATTCCTTTGTCTTTGCAATATATAGCTCATGGAAAAATAGCTTAAAAACTATTGTGGTGATGAATATGTAGCTATGTGTATTAGTTCTTATAAGTTGCTTGTTGAGCGGTAACCATGTTTCTAGGGACGCAATCAACTTTTTATCTTTGTTGGATATCATGTGAGATGCTATGCATGTTCGTCTTGTCTGAAGTAGGGGTGATTTGTCATGATCAAATGGTTTGAGTATGCATATGTTAGAGAAGAACATTGGGCCGCTAACCAAAGCCATGTATCATGGTGGAAGTTTTTAGTTTGGACATTCATCCTCAATCTCTTATGAGAATATTATCTGTTGTTGAATGCTTATGCATTAAAGAGGAGTCCATTATTTGTTGTCTATGTTGTCCCGGTATGGATGTCCTAAGTTGAGATCTATTAAAAACGAGAAATCAAATGCGATTGATCTCCTTGGAACTTTGTACAGGCGGCATAGAGGTACCCCTTTGTGACACTTGGTTGAAACGTATGTTATGCAATGATAATCCATGTAAATCCAAGCTAATTAGGACAAGGTGCGGGCACTATTGGTATTCTATGCATGAGGCTTGCAACTTGTAGGAAGTATTATGCATAACACATATGAATTATTACTACCGTTGACAAAATTGTTTCTATGTTTTCAAAATAAAAGCTCTAGCACAAAAATAGTAATCCATGCTTCCCTCAAGGACCATTCTTTTACTTTATGTTGAGTCAGTTTACCTACTTCTTCCTTAGAAGCAAACACTTGTGTTAACTGTGTGCATTGATTCTTACATGATTACTTATTGCATTTGTTATATTACTCTATGTTGACAATTATCCATGAGATATACATGTTACAAGTTGAAAGCAATTGCTGAAACTTAATCATCCTTTGTGTTGCTTCAATGCCTTTCTACTTTGAATCTATTGCTTTATGAGTTAGCTCTTATGCAAGTCTCTTTGATACTTGTCTTGAAAGTACTATTCATGAAAAGTTTTGCTATATGATTCATTTGTTTAGTCATTATCTCTTTGTTAGTGATGACCCACAAGTATAGGGGATCGCAACAGTCTTCGAGGGAAGTATTACCCAATTTATTGATTCGACACAAGGGGAGACAAAGAATACTTGTAAGCCTTAACAAGGAGTTGTCAATTCAGCTGCACTGGAAACAGACTTGCTCAAGAGTTTATCGAGTAAAGTTTTATGGCAGTGGAAATAGCGAAATAACAGCGGTGAAATAAAGACAGCAGTAGTGATTATAGTAAACAGCAGGATTAAAATACGTAGGCACAGGGACGGATTTAACGGGCGTTGCATGGATGAGAGAAACTCATGTAACAATCAAAGCATGGGCATTTGCAGATAATAATAAAACGGTATCCAAGTACTAATCAATCAATAGGCATGTGTTCCATATAGTCGTACGTGCTCGCAATGAGAAACTTGCACAACATCTTCTGTCCTACCAGCCGGTGGCAGCCGGGCCTCTAGGGAAACTACTGGATATTAAGGTACTCCTTAATAAGTAGAGCAAAGCATTAACACTCCGTGAACACATGTGATCCTCACATCACTACCATCCCCTCCGGTTGTCCCGATTCTTGTCACTTCGGGGCCATTGGTTCCGGACAGCGACATGTGTATACAACTTGTAGGTAAGATCATAAACAACGAATATCTTCATGAATCAATAACATGTTCAGATCTGAGATCATGGCACTCGGGCCCTAGTGACAAGCATTAAGCATAACAAGTTGCAACAATATCATAAAAGTGACATCTACGGATACTAGGTACTATGCCCTAACAATCTTATGACTATTACATGACCAATCTCATCCAATCCCTACCATCCCCTTCAGCCTACAGCGGGGGAATTACTCACACATGGATGGGGGAAACATTGCTGGTTGATGGAGAGGCGTTGGCGGTGATGGCGGTGAAGATCTCCTCCAATTCCCCGTCCGGCGGAGTGCCGAACGGAGACTGCCCCGCACGGAGTCGCGATGTGGCGGCTCTGAGGGTTTCGCTTCGACTTCTCCCCGTGCGTTTTCAGGTCGAAACCAATAAGTAGTCCGAAGGGGGGCCACAAGAGCGGCTCCCATTTTATTTATTTTTGGTTGGCACTCCTTCCAACCTTTCTTTCACAAACCATGGCTAACCGAATCCTGCCTGCCATCAATCACATACCGTGAAGGAGTGCCTTTTATTTAAGTTTTATTATGATGATGACACTCCCCCCAACCTTTGCTCACACAAGCCATGGCTAACCGAATCCTTCGGGTGCCGTCCAACAATCACAAACCATGGAGGAGTGTCTATTTAAGTTGATTAATTCGGGACTGGGAATCCCATTGCCAGCTCTTTTTGCAAAATTATTGGATAAGCGGATGTGCCACTAGTCCATATGAGAGTCCGTCAAAAGTAAATGACAAGGTTGAAAGCTAAACACCACATACTTCCTCATGAGCTATGAAACATTAACACAAATTGAGAAGCATTTTGAAAGTTTTAAAGGTAGCGCATGAGAATTTACTTGGAATGGTTTGAAATGCCATGCATAGGTATTTATGGTGGACACTTTTGGAACAACTTGGTTTTCAGATGTTTGGAAGCACGAGCGGCGATCCCGCTCAGTACAAGTGAAGGCTAGCAAAAGACTAGGAGCGACAAATCAAGAGAGAGAATCGTCATAATCATGCTTGCGGCAAAATAAATTAACGGAGGCATAAAAGTGATACAAGAACTCTGAAGCAATATAAATCATCGAGGCTTAATTGACTTTTTGTTCAGTCATATGCATGCGTGAGCATGTGCCAAGTCGATATAAATGAATTATTCAGAGGAGGATACCACAATGCCATACTTACTTATGAATAAAACAATGCAAGCAAACATCCACGACATGCTACTCATATTAATAAGTTGGAACTAAACATGAGAGATCATGAACTACTAGACTTTCTCAAATAACATATACCTCACATGAACCAACTAAGCATGCTCATATGGATGAGTATATGTACAAAAATGAAAGCAAATAGAGTTCATACCAGCCTCTCACCACAATCAGATTGTCGTAGATCGTCATTATTGCCTTTTCACTTGTGTAGCTTGGATAATATGAAATGGAAACCACGCTCCAGCCACCGAAGACCATTGAATTCATGATGAACTTTACAAACCAAAGAAGAACAGCAAATATTTTTGGTGTTTTCGAATTAGAAACAAGCACGAAAGAAAACAAGCAAACAAAGCAAAATCTTTTTGGGTTTTCTTATAGCAAACTAACGATAGCAAATAAAGTAAACTAAGAGCAAGGAACCAAATAAATAAATGGTGAAGAGAAACAACAGAAATATTTTTGGTCTTTTTGTGTTTTAGGAGAGAAACAAAGAAAACAAAAGAATGCAAACTAACAGAAACACAGAAAAGCAGGATGACAGAAATCTGCCAAATCCTGACAGCAGTACAGAAATCGAAATTAACAAAAATCTTCCATTGCTCAGACCAAAAAGTGTTCAACTAATGAAAGTTAGATAACAACCTGGGGAACATGCTCAAAAATTGGCAACTCAAAATAACGTTCTGGCTGTGCGTACGAATTTTTTTGGTAACAGCACAGAATCTGTTTTTGGACAGCACTTCCCCAAATATCATCTCCCTCTCATTAGAAAACCACTCTAGAGACTAAACAAGTATGTACAAGTATCCAGCAATCATAATATGCAAAGAATGAGTGATGCCGGTATACCTCCCCCAAGCTTAGGCTTTTGGCCTAAGTGGAGTTCATTCCAACGAGGGTCGGAATTCCACGCCGGTGGATCATACATGGAGTGGTAATAGGGCCCCTGTGTAGAAGAATATCGTGGAGGCTCCACATGACCATGATGTTGATATGAGAGCTGCATCGGATGAAGAGTCGGGATGCTCCTCGGTCTCCTCCATCTTCCCTCGCACGACGGCTTTCTCTTTCTATGTATGCGTTAGCTCATTTTCTGTGATCGACCACCCCCCCTGGCATCAAGGTTAAACAAAGCAGGTGCAGGCAAGCGTACTAATTTTTCAATTTTCTTAGTTATACTCCAACTTTTCTTATACAAAGTTATCCTATAATGCAGGTTGTTCAAACTAGATGCATCTGAAATAAACTCATGTCTAATCATGGAGAAAATATCAAGTTTCTCTATAGAAAGCGGAATATCTAAATGGTGAGGACCTACACCATGCATAGCTAATAAGCGAGAGGCGATAAGACCTCCACAAATTCCTCCTTTCTCACGGTTAGTAGCAAGTCTACAAGCTATTAAAGCACCCAAATTATAAGTCCTATCCTGTTGCAAAGCAGCAGTTAAGAAAGCCAAGTCTACGATAATTTACCTCCACCTTCTTGCAAGAACGCACTTTGTAATGAAATAGGCAAAGTAGCGGATGGCTGGATGTTGAATGCTACTAATCTTACCATCATTGGAGAGGCTCCTCCCATTACAAATCCTTGTATAAACATCTGAGAGCTCCCGCGTGTTCCCCTGATCTTCTCGCAGGATCCCCATGCGGCACTCTAATCGTGTGCAAAAATCACTGAAAGGCAAGTCAATGGTTTTGTTATAAATTTTATACCGGACCATGTAAGTTAGACCGGTGATACTCGAAATCCTGCACAACCGACACCGTTAGTTTAGCATATTGGTGAGGTTCACCAACAGCAAAATTTCCCAATCCTGCATTGGAAATTAGTGTTTGCACATCTTGCAGGATTCCTGCATTCCGCATAAAGTCCGTGCATGGGTAATAAGAGGGGTATACTCCCTCTTCACGATGGACTCTCATAACTTGCTGTAACTCTTCTTGGTTAAGTTGGTGCACACTCCCTTCCATTTTCTGAAATTTTTCAACAATCATTATAAAATTTGATTTCAAGGTGTGTAATTGAAAGGAACTACTATAGGAACTTGCTAGAGTACTAAACATGCATCAAAACTAATTTCTTCCACTTAGAACAAGCATGCAAGCTCACTAAACATGTTATCTACAGCAGCAAAATATTCAAGATATACTCAACCAAATGAAATTCTAATTGGACAATCAAAGGAGTCACATACCAAGGAGTAAATGTGCCAAATTTCAGACAGAAATCTGGGCTGAGCAAGGAGATCGAAAAATCGCGAGTTCTTGAGCAGAAACACGAGTGAGAGAAACTTGGTACGAGCTTTTTCGGGAGAGAGAAGGTGCTGGGAGGAAGAGATGATGAAGGGGCAAGGTGGCCCACACCATAAGGTGGCGCGGCCCCCCTGGCCGCGCCGGCCTATGGTGTGGCACCCCCTGGTGCCCCACAGGTCATCCTCTGGTGCTCCCAGGTGCCTCGTCGAAAAATAGGACCAACGGTGTAATTTTTGTAATTTTTAGAGAACTTTGAAAAATGCACATTTCTGGGTATTAAATTAATTATTACTGCGCAGGAAAATGATTTCTAAAATCTTAAATGACTAAAGAATAGTGCAAAACAAAAGTGCTACAGCAAATAAAATAGGTGGAAGGAGAAAGAAAGAAAGAAGTGTTGTTTAGCTCTTTTATGCAATAAAATATACTTGTTAACAAGGTTGATCAAGTCTTGCTACCAAATAAATTTTATATGACATAAGAAGAAATAAACCTCAAATCAATCATGTTACCTTATATTGAATTGATATGGATCCAATCACAAGAGTTTGATATTCTTCTTTAGGCTCATATATAGGACAATCAATGGATCCCACTTTGATAGTTTTCACATTAAAAATTGTATTGACTCCACATACTTTATCAATCCTCTTGGGAAAATAGACAGTGTGTTCCTTATCATCAACATTGAAAGTAACCATGCCTTTATTGCAATCAATAACAGCCCCTGCAGTATTAAGAAAGGGTCTTCCAAGAATAATGGACATATTATCATCTTCAGGCATTTCCAACACAACAAAATCAGTTAATATCAAGCAATGCTGAGTAACTTGAACAGGAACATTTTCACATAAACCAACAGGAAATAGTAGATTTATCAGCCATTTGCAAAGATATATCAGTAGGTATCAATTTATCTAAATCAAGTCTCTTATAAAGAGAAAAAGGCATCACACTCACACCTGCTCCCAAATCACATAGAGCAGTTCTAACATAATTATTCTTGATGGAACAAGGAATAGTCGGTATACCTGGGTCGCCCAACTTCTTTGGAATCTTACCATTGAAGGAGTAATTAGCAAGCATAGTAGAAATTTCCTCATTGGGGACTTTTCTTTTGTTAGTAACAATATCTTTCATATACTTTGAATAAGGAGGCAATTTAATAGCATCAGTCAAAGGAATTTGCAAAAATAAAGGTTTCATCCAATCACACAATTTATTATAATGTTCCTCCTCCTTTGATTTTAGTTTCTTAGCAGGAAAAGGCATTTGCTTTTGAACCCAAGGTTCTCTTTCATTACCATGTTTCTTTGTAATAAAATCTTCTTTAGTATACTTTTTATTTTTAGCATGCTTTTCAGGTTCTTTTTCAATTTCTTCTTTATCAGGAGCATCATTCTTATCATTATCTTCCTCATGTTCATTACTTTCAGTTTCAGCATCAGAAATAGAAATACTATTAGGATCATTAACAGGTTCAGAGGATTCTACAACATTCTTATGTTTCTTTTTTTTTTCTTAGATGGAGCACTAGTTTTAATTAATTGAGAATCTTGTTCAACTCTTTTGGGATGCCCTTCAGGATATAGAGGATCCTGGGTAGAAGCACCACCTCTAGTTGTTACTTCACAAGCATGTTTTTCTTTAGAATTATTTCCCAACAAGTCATTTTGCACTTTAGTAAGTTGATCAATTTGAGTTTGAACCATTTGAAAATGTTTAACAAGTATCTTAACATCATTGGAGGTTCTCTCCACAATACCATGCAATTCACTAATAGCTCGGGAATTTTCCATTAAATGATTCTCTACTCTCATATTAAAGTTTTCTTGCTTAACAATATAATTATCAAATTCATCTAAGCATTGAGCAGGAGATTTTGAATACGGAATATCTTCCCTAGTAAAGTGTTGAAGCGAGTGTACCTCAATCATGGATGAAGGGGGAATTGTCTCACATATATCTTCTATAGGAGGTAAATTCTTCACATCTTCAGGTTTAATACCCTTCTCTTTAAGAGACTTCTTGGCTTCCCTCATATCTTCATCATTCAATTTAATCATACCCCTCTTCTTCACTATCGGTGTCGGGGTTGGGTGTAGACCAATCATCATGATTCCATTTTAGCCAATAATTCTTCAGCGTCTTCTGGAGTTCTTTTCCTGAAAACACAACCAGCACAACTATCCAGGTATGCCCTAGACTCAATAGTTAGTCCACTATAAAATATATCAAGTAAATCATGCTTTTCCAAATCATGGTCAGGCTGAGCTCTAATAAGAGAGCAAAATCTCGCCCAAGCCTCAGGCAATTTCTCTCCATCTTCCTGGTCAAAATTATAAATTCTCTGCAAAGCAGCATGTTGAGCACTAGCAGGAAAGTATTTTCGAAAGAAAACATCACGCAAGTCAGTTGGACTTTTAATAGAACCAGGAGGCAAATTATTATACCAAGTTTTAGCATCATCCTTTAATGAGAAAGGAAAAATTTTAGCGACAAAATAAGTACGCATCTTGACATCATCAGAAAACACGCCACTAAGAGTAGATAACTCAGTCAAGTGTTCAACAGCACTTTCTTTTTCAGTACCACAAAAGGGTGTTTTCTCAACAATAGCTATATGAGATAGATCAAGAGAAAATCATAATCTTTATCCCTAATGTTTATAGGAGATGTGGCAAATTTAGGATCAGGAGATGGTTTATATCTAACAGCATGTTCTGCAAGCAACTTTTTAATTTTTCTTGCATCAGTAGTAGCATTGCATTTTTCAATAAAATCATCATCAAGCTCTACATAATCTTCATCAAGATCATCACTAGAATAATCAAGTTCAGGTGATTTAACAGGTGTAGTA
Source organism: Lolium multiflorum (assembly GCA_030979885.1). Lineage (NCBI taxonomy): Eukaryota > Viridiplantae > Streptophyta > Magnoliopsida > Poales > Poaceae > Lolium > Lolium multiflorum. The sequence goes on along the minus strand of JAUUTY010000528.1, from coordinate 33,175 downwards.
GCATTAGGAGTTTCAGTATTTTCAATTTGTCTAGACTTAGCAATTGTAGCATCTAGAAAAGATCCCAATGAACCACTATCATCAAGCACAGCAGAAACATTATCAATATTATGAGAATTTTCAGATTCAGCAGAAGTACCAGCACGCGAAGCATGTGGCGGTGAAACAAGTTTATCAATCACAGATGGTGAATCAAGAGCAGCAGAGGTACTCAGAGTTGTACCTTTTCTTGTAGTGGATGGTAATATGGCGATCTTAGTATCGCGAGGTTTACCCATAATGGAGAATTTGCAGCGAACAATATCAATCCAAGTGAACTTCCAAATAAGCTATGCTCCTTGATCGCGTGTAACTCACACGTTCGTTGGGAACCCCAAGAGGAAGGTATGATGCGCACAGTAGCAAGTTTTCCCTCAGAAAGAAACCAAGGTTTAATCGAACCAGTAGGAGCCAAGAAGCACGTTGAAGGTTGATGGTCGCGAAATGTGATGCGGCGCAACACCAGGGATTCCGGCGCCAACTAGGAACCTGCACAACACAACCAAAGTACTTTGCCCCAACGAAACAGTGAGGTTGTCAATCTCACCGGCTTGCTGTAACAAAGGATTAAACGTATCGAGTGGAAGATGTTTGCAAAGAAACAGTAAAACAAGTAGAATGTATGCTATGTAAAGAATAGGACCGGGGTCCACAGTTCACTAGAGGTGTCTCTCCCATAAGATAAAGCATGTTGGGTGAACAAATTACAGTCGGGCAATTGACAAATAGAGAAAGGCATAATAATGCATATACATGACATGGTAAATATAGTGAGATTTAAATTACGACAAAGAACATAGACCGCCATCCAACTCGCATCTATGCCTAAAAAGTCCACCTTCAGGTTATCGTCCAACCCCCTCCAGATTAAGTTGCAAAGCAACGACAATTGCATTAAGTATGGTGCGTAATGTAATCAACAACTACATCCTTAGACATAGCATCAATGTTTTATCCCTAGTGGCAACAAAAGACATCACAACCTTAGAACTTTCTCACTGTCCCTGTATCAATGAAGGCATGAACCCACTATCGAGCATAAATACCCTCTTGGAGTTAAGAGTAAAAACTTGGCCAGAGCCTCTACTAATAACGGAGAGCATGCAAGATCATAAACAACACATGAACAATAGATTGATAATCACCATAATCATAGTACTCTATCCATCGGATCCCGACAAACACAACATATAGAATTACATATAGATGATCTTGATCATGTTAGGCAGCTCACAAGATCTAACAATGAAGCACAACAAGGAGAAGACGACCATCTAGCTACTGCTATGGACCCATGGTCCAGGGGTGAACTACTCACTCATCACTCCGGAGGCGACCATGGCGGTGTAGAGTCCTCCGGGAGATGAATCCCCCTCCGGCAGGGTGCCGGAGGCGATCTCCGTAATCCCCCGAGATGGGATTCCGCGGCGGCGGCGTCTCTCGTAAGGTTTTCCGTATCGTGGCTCTCGCACCGGCCGCGACCGAGGCTTTAAGTAGGCGGAAGGTCAACGTGAGGGGCCACACGAGGGCCCGGCAGGCTCGGCGCGCCAGGGCCCGCCGCGCCGGCCTCCTCCCCGCCGCCTCGTGCCCCACTTCGTTAGGCTTCGTCCTGAAGCTGTGGGTGGCAGGACCTCAAGGAAAGTTTCGTCCAATTCCAGAATATTTCTTTACTAGGATTTGAAACCAAAAACAGCAGAAAAAGAACTGGCTCTTCGGCATCTTGTTAATAGGTTAGTTCTAAAATGCATAAATATGACATATAATGTGCATAAAACATGTAGGTATCATCAATAAAGTGGCATGGAACATAAGAAATTATCGATACGTTGGAGACGTATCAGCATCCCCAAGCTTAGTTCTGCTCGTCCCGAGCAGGTAAAACGATAACAAAGATAATTTCTGAAGTGACATGCCATCATAATCTTGATCATACTATTTGTAAACATATGTAATGAATGCAGCGATCAAAGCAAAGGTAATGACATGAGTAAACAACTGAATCATATAGCAAAGACTTTTCATGAATAGTACTTCAAGACAAGCATCAATAAGTCTTGCATAAGAGTTAACTCATAAAGCAATAAATCAAAGTAAAGGTGTTGAAGCAACACATAAGAAGATTAAGTTTCAGCGGTTGCTTTCAACTTGTAACATGTATATCTCATGGATATTGTCAACATAAAGTAATATAACAAGTGCAATATGCAAGTATGTAGGAATCAATGCACAGTTCACACAAGTGTTTGCTTCTTAAGGTGGAAGGAGATAGGTAAACTGACTCAACAATAAAAGTAAAAGAATGGTCCTTCGCAGAGGAAAGCATCGATTGCTGTATTTGTGCTAGAGCTTTTATTTTGAAAACATGAAACAATTTTGTCAAACGTAGTAATAAAGCATATGAGTTATGAAAATTATATTTTACAAGTTGCAAGCCTCACGCATAGTATACTAATAGTGCCCGCACCTCGTCCTACTTAACTTGGACTACCGGATCTTCGCATGCCATGTTTCAACCAAGTGTCACAAAGGGGTACCTCCATGCCACCTGTACAAAGGTCCAAAGGCTCGCATTTCGGATTTCTCGCTTTTGATTATTCTCAACTTAGACATCCATACCGGACAACATGGACAACAGATAATGGACTCCTCTTTAAATAAGCATGTAGCAAAGTTATTATTCTCATATGAGATTGAGGATATATGTCCAAAACTGAAACTTCCACCATGATTCATGGCTTTAGTTAGCGGCCCAATGTTCTTCTCTAACAATTTTGCATGCTCCAACCACTAAAATGATAGACCTTCAGACAAGACGGACATGCATAGCAACTCACATGATATTCAACAATAGTTGATGGCGTTCCCCAGAAACATGGTTATCGCACAACAGCAACTTAATAAAATATAAAGTGCATAAGTACATATTCAATACTACGATAGTTTTTAAGGCTATTTTGTCCCATGAGCTATATATTGCAAAGGTGAATGATGGAATTTTAAAGGTAGCACTCAAGCAATTTACTTTGGAATGGCGGGTAAATACCATGTAGTAGGTAGGTATGGTGGACACAAATGGCATAGTAGTTGGCTCAAGGATTTTGGATGCATGAGAAGTATTCCCTCTCGATACAAGGTTTAGGCTAGCAAGGTTATTTGAAGCAAACTCAAGGATGAACAAGTGCAGCAAGACTCACATAAAAACATATTGTAAACATTATAAGACTCTACACAGTCTTCCTTGTTGTTCAAAACTCAATACTAGATATTATCTAGACCTTAGAGAAACCAAATATGCAAATCAAATTTTAGCAAGCTCTATGTTTTTCTTCATTAATGGGTGCAAAGCATATGATGCAAGAGCTTAAACATGAGCACAACAATTGCCAAGTATCACATTATCCAAGACATTTTTAGAATTACTACATGTAGCATTTTCCAATTCCAACCATATAACAAATTAACGAAGAAGAAACTTCGCCTTGAACATTATGAGTAAAGCCTAAGGACACATGTGTCCATATGCAACAGCGGAGCGTGTCTCTCTCCCACAAAGTGAATGCTAGGATCCATCTTATTCAAACAAAAACAAAAACGAAAACAAACCGACGCTCCAAGTAAAGAACACAAGATGTGATGAATAAAAATATAGTTTCAGGGAGGAACCTGATGATGTTGTCGATGAAGAAGGGGATGCCTTGGGCATCCCCAAGCTTAGACGCTTGAGTCTTCTTAAAATATGCAGGGATGAACCACGGGGGCATCCCCAAGCTTAGAGCTTTCACTCCTCTTGATCTTAGTATATCATTCTCCTCTCTTGACCCTTGAAAACTTCCTTCACACCAAACTTCAAGCAAACTCATTAGAGGGTTAGTGCATCATTAATAATTCACACATTCAGAGGTGACACAATCATTCTTTTCACTTCTGGACATTGCATAATGCTACTGGACATTAATGGATCAAAGAAATAAATCCAACATAGCAAAAGAGGCAATGCGAAATAAAAGGCAGAATCTGTCAAAAACAGAACAGTCCGTAAAGACGAATTTATAAATGGCACCAGACTTGCTCAAATGGAAAAACTCAAAACTAATGAAAGTTGCGTACATATCTGAGGATCACGCTCGTAAATTGGCAGATTTTTTCGAATTTTCTACAGAGAATTATGCCCAGATTCGTGACAGACAGCAATGCTGTTTCTGTGCAGCGATCCCAAATATAACATCAACTTTGACATAGAAACTTTACTTGGCACAAAAACATGATAAGGAGAGGTTGCTACAGTAGTAAACAACTTCCAAGACTCAATAAAACAAAAATTGCTGTAGGTAAAAACATGGGTTGTCTCCCATAAGCGCTTTTTTTAACGCCTTTCAGCTAGGCGCAGAAAGTACAAATCAAGTAACATCGAGAGTAGAAGCATCAACATCATAGCTTGTTCTAATAATAGAATCAAAAGGCAACTTCATTCTCTTTCTAGGGAAGTGTTCCATACCTTTCTTGAGAGGAAATTGATATTTAATATTACCTTCCCTCATATCATATAAAACACAGTTCGAAGAAAAGGTCTTCCCAACACAATAGGACAAGATGCATTGCATTCGATATCCAAGACAACAAAATCAACGGGGACAAGGTTATTGTTAACCGTAATATGCACATTATCAATCCTCCCCAAAGGTTTCTTTTTAACATTATCGGCGAGATTAACATCCAAATAACAATTCTTCAATGGTGGCAAGTCAAGCATATCATAAATCTTTTTAGGCATAACAGAAATACTTGCACCAAGATCACATAAGGCATTACATTCAAAGTCATTGAATTTCATTTTAATGATGGGCTCCCAACCATCTTCTAACTTTCTAGGAATAGAAGTTTCAAGTTTTAGTTTCTCTTCTCTAGCTTTTATGAGAGCATTTGTAATATGTTTTGTAAAGGCTAAATTTATAGCACTAGCATTAGGACTTTTAGCAAGTTTTTGCAAGAACTTTATAACTTCAGAGATGTGGCAATCATCAAAATCTAAATCATTATGAGCTACAGCAATGGGATCATTGTTCCCAAGGTTGGAAAAAATTTCAGCAGTTTTATCACAAGCAGTTTCAGCAGTTTTAGCAATTTCAGGCAGTTTTGTACGCTTTGCACTAGGAGTAGAAACATTGCCAACACCAATTATTTTACCATTGATAGTAGGAGGTGCAGCAACATGTGAAGAATTAGCATTACTAGTGGTGGTAATAGTCCAAACTTTAGCTACATTATTCTCTTTAGCTAGTTTTTCATTTTCTTCTCTATCCCACCTAGCACGCAACTCAGCCATTAATCTTATATTCTCATTAATTCTAACTTGGATGGCATTTGCTGTAGTAGTAATCTTATTATCAAGATCATTATTAGGCATAACTTTCAACTTTAAAAGATTAACATCAGAGGCAAGCCTATCAACTCTAGAAGCAATAGTATCAATTTTATCAAGCTTTTCCTCAACAGATTTGTTAAAAGCAGTTTGTGTACTAATAAATTCTTTAAGCATGGCTTCAAGACCAGAGGGTACATTCCTATTATTGTTGTAAGAATTCCCATAAGAATTACCATAACCATACCATTTCCTAAGGATATGGCCTATAGTTATTACCAGAGTTGTTCCTATAAGCATTGTTGTTGAAATTATTATTTTTAATGAAATTCACATCAACATTTTCTTCTTGAGCAACCAATGAAGCTAAAGGAACATTATTTGGATCAACATTAGATCTACCATTCACAAGCATAGACATAATCACATCAATCTTATCACTCAAGGAAGAGGTTTCCTCAACAGAATTTACCTTCTTACCTTGTGGAGCTCTTTCCGTGTGCCATTCAGAGTAATTTATCATCATATCATCAAGAAGTTTTGTAGCCGCCCCCAATGTGATGGACATAAAGGTACCTCCAGCAGCTGAATCCAATAAATTCCGCGAAGAAAAATTTAGTCCTGCATAGAAGGTTTGGATGATCATCCAAGTAGTCAGTCCATGGGTTGGGCAATTCTTTACCAAAGTTTTCATTCTCTCCCATGCTTGAGCAACATGTTCAGTATCTAATTGTTTAAAATTCATTATGCTACTTCTCAAAGAAATAATTTTAGCGGGAGGATAATATCTACTAATAAAAGCATCCTTGCATTTAGTCCATGAATCAATACTATTCTTAGGCAAAGATAGCAACCAATCTTTAGCTCTTCCTCTTAATGAGAAAGGAAACACTTTCAATTTAATAATATCACCATCTACATCTTTATACTTTTGCATTTCACAAAGTTCAACAAAATTATTGAGATGGGCAGCAGCATCATCAGAACTAGCACCAGAAAATTGTTCTCTCATGACTAGATTTAGTAAAGCAGGTTTAATTTCAAAGAATTCTGCTGTAGTAGCAGGTGGAGCAATAGGTGTGCATAGGAAATCATTATTATTTGCATTTGTGAAGTCACACAACTTAGTATTTTCAGGGTTGGCCATTTTAGCAACGGTAAATAAAGCAAACTAGATAAAGTAAATGCGAGTAACTAATTTTTTTGTGTTTTTGATATAGAGAGCAAGACAAGAAATAAAGTAAAACTAGCAACTAATTTTTTGTGTTTTGTTTAGGTGCAGCAAACAAAGTAGTAAATAAAATAAAGCAAGACAAAAACAAAGTAAAGAGATTGAGAAGTGGAGACTCCCCTTGCAGCGTGTCTTGATCTCCCCAACGGCGCCAGAAAAAGAGCTTGATGGCGTGTAACTCACACGTTCGTTGGGAACCCCAAGAGGAAGGTATGATGCACACAGTAGCAAGTTTTCCCTCAGAAAGAAACCAAGGTTTAATCGAACCAGGAGGAGCCAAGAAGCACGTTGAAGGTTGATGGTCGCGAAATGATGCGGCGCAACACCAGGGATTCCGGCGCCAACGGGAACCTGCACAACACCAAAGTACTTTGCCCCAACGAAACAGGGAGGTTGTCAATCTCACCGGCTTGCTGTAACAAAGGATTAAACGTATCGAGTGGAAGATGTTTGCAAAGAAAACAGTAAAACAAGTAGAATGTATGCTATGTAAAGAATAGGACCGGGGTCCACAGTTCACTAGAGGTGTCTCTCCCATAAGATAAAGCATGTTGGGTGAACAAATTACAGTCGGGCAATTGACAAATAGAGAAAGGCATAATAATGCATATACATGACATGGTAAATATAGTGAGATTTAATTGGGCATTACGACAAAGAACATAGACCGCCATCCAACTGCATCTATGCCTAAAAAGTCCACCTTCAGGTTATCATCCGCACCCCCTCCAAGTTGCAAAGCAACAGACAATTGCATTAAGTATGGTGCGTAATGTAATCAACAACTACATCCTTAGACATAGCATCAATGTTTTATCCCTAGTGGCAACAGCACATCACAACCTTAGAACTTTCTGTCACTGTCCCAGGTATCAATGAAGGCATGAACCCACTATCGAGCATAAATACTCCCTCTTGGAGTTAAGAGTAAAAACTTGGCCAGAGCCTCTACTAATAACTGAGAGCATGCAAGATCATAAACAACACATGAACAATAGATTGATAATCACCATAATCATAGTACTCTCTATCCATCGGATCCCGACAAACACAACATATAGAATTACATATAGATGATCTTGATCATGTTAGGCAGCTCACAAGATCTAACAATGAAGCACAACAAGGAGAAGACGACCATCTAGCTACTGCTATGGACCCATGGTCCAGGGGTGAACTACTCACTCATCACTCCGGAGGCGACCATGGCGGTGTAGAGTCCTCCGGGAGATGAATCCCCTCTCCGGCAGGGTGCCGGAGGCGATCTCCTGAATCCCCCGAGATGGGATTTGCGGCGTCTCTGTAAGGTTTTCCGTATCGTGGCTCTCGGTACTGGGGGTTTCGCGACGAGGCTTTAAGCAGGCTGTCAACGCGAGGGCCACACACGAGGGCCCAGGGGGCAGGTCGCGCCAGGCCTGCCGCCGCGCCGCCTCCCTCCTGGCCGCCTCGTGGCCCCACTTCGTTAGGTCTTCGGTCTTCTGGAAGCTTGCAAAAATAGGACCCTGGGCGAAAGTCGTCCAATTCCGAGAATATTTCTTTACTAGGATTTCTGAAACCAAAAAAGAAAGCAACTGGCTCTTCGGCATCTTGTTAATAGGTTAGTTCCAGAAAATGCATAAATATGACATATAATGTGCATAAAACATGTAGGTATCATCAATAAAGTGGCATGGAACATAAGAAATTATCGATACGTTGGAGACGTATCACCCGGCAACGGCGCCAGAAAATAGTCTTGATGACCCACAAGTATAGGGGATCGCAACAGTCTTCGAGGGAAGTATTACCCAATTTATTGATTCGACACAAGGGGAGACAAAGAATACTTGTAAGCCTTAACAACGGAGTTGTCAATTCAGCTGCACCTGGAAACAGACTTGCTCGCAAGAGTTTATCAGTAGTAACAGTTTTATGGCAGTGGAAATAGCGAAATAACAGCAGTGAAATAAAGACAGAGTGATTATAGTAAACAGGAGGATTAAAATACTGTAGGCACAGGGACGGATTTAACGGGCGTTGCATGGATGAGAGAAACTCATGTAACAATCAAAGCATGGGCATTTGCAGATAATAATAAAACGGTATCCAAGTACTAATCAATCAATAGGCATGTGTTCCATATATAGTCGTACGTGCTCGCAATGAGAAACTTGCACAACATCTTTTGTCCTACCAGCCGGTGGCAGCCGGGCCTCTAGGGAAACTACTGGATATTAAGGTACTCCTTTTAATAGAGTACCGGAGCAAAGCATTAACACTCCGTGAACACATGTGATCCTCACATCACTACCATCCCCTCCGGTTGTCCCGATTCTTGTCACTTCGGGGCCATTGGTTCCGGACAGCGACATGTGTATACAACTTGCAGGTAAGATCATAAACAACGAATATCTTCATGAATCAATAACATGTTCAGATCTGAGATCATGGCACTCGGGCCCTAGTGACAAGCATTAAGCATAACAAGTTGCAACAATATCATAAAAGTGACATCTACGGATACTAGGCACTATGCCCTAACAATCTTATGACTATTACATGACCAATCTCATCCAATCCCTACCATCCCCTTCAGCCTACAGCGGGGGAATTACTCACACATGGATGGGGGAAACATTGCTGGTTGATGGAGAGGCGTTGGCGGTGATGGCGGTGAAGATCTCCCCATTCCCCGTCCCGGCGGAGTGCCAGAACGGAGACTTCTGGCTCCCGCGACGGAGTTTCGCGATGTGGCGGCTCTCTGGAGGGTTTCTGGCGACTTCGACTTCTCCCCGTGCGTTTTCAGGTCGAAACCAATAAGTAGTCCGAAGGGGGGCGTCGGAGGCCGGCCGAGGCTGCCACAGGGCCGCGCGGGCCCCCTCCCGCCGCCATGTGGTGTGGGGCCCTCGGGCCTCCACCTCCTTTGCCCTTCTGGCTCCGTCAATATTTTGGTAAAATAGGGCCATCTGAAGAAATTCCGAGGATTTTTTGGATTTCTGCACAAAAACGAGACACCAGAGCAATTCTGCTGAAAACAGCGTTAGTCCGTGTTAGTTGTATCCAAAATACACAAATTAGAGGCAAAACAATAGCAAAAGTGTTCGGGAAAGTAGATACGTTTGGGACGTTAAAATCTATTGCTTCGATCACTCTATTCATCTTGTATATGCTTTACAATAATGTTGATCAAGATTATGTTGGTAGCATGTCACTTCAGAAATTATTGTTGTTATCGTTTACCTACTCGAGGCGAGCAGGAACTAAGCTTGGGGATGCTTGATACGTCTCCAACGTATCTATAATTTCTTATGTTCCATGCTACTTTTATGACAATACTCACATGTTTTATACATACTTTACATCATTATTATGCATTTTCCCGGCACTAACCTATTAACAAGATGCCGAAGCGCCAGTTGTCTGTTTTTTGTTTTTGGTTTCAGAAATCCTACAAAGGAAATATTCTCGGAATTGACGAAATCAACGCCCAGGGTCTTATTTTTCCACGAAGCTTCCGGAAGACTGAGGATAATGGGGGCCAATTGGGGCCGAGACCAGGGCGGCGTCCCGGCCCTGGCCGCGCCGGGCATGGTGTGGGACCCCTGTGCCCCCTCCAACCCTACCCTTCCGCCTACTTATAGCCTTTGTCGCGAAAACCCCGTACCGAGAGCCACGATACGGAAATACTTCCCAGACGCGCCGCCGCCAATCCCATCTCGGGGGATTCAGAGATCGCCTCCGGCACCCTGCCGGAGAGGGGAATCATCACCGGAGGGCTCTACATCATCATGCCTGCCTCCGGATTGATGTGTGAGTAGTTCATCATTGGACTATGGGTCCATAGCAGTAGCTAGTTGGTTGTCTTCTCCTCTTGTGCTATCATGTTTAGATCTTGTGAGCTGCCTAACATGATCAAGATCATCTATTTGTAATGCTACATGTTGTGTTTGGTGGGATCCGATGAATATAGAATATTATGTCAAGTTGATTATCAATCTATCATATGTGTTTTTTATGTTCTTGCATGCTCTCCGTTGCTAGTAGAGGCTCTGGCAAGTTGATACTTGTAACTCCAAGAGGGGGTATTTATGCTCGATAGTGGGTTCATGCCTCCATTAAATCTGGGACAGTGACAGAAAGTTCTAAGGTTGTGGATGTGTTGTTGCTACTAGGGATAAAACATTGATGCTTTGTCTAAGGATATTTGTGTTGATTACATTACGCACCATACTTAATGCAATTGTCTGTTGTTTGCAACTTAATACTGGAAGGGGTTCGGATGATAACCCGAAGGTGGATTATTTAGGAATAGATGCATGCTGGATAGCGGTCTATGTACTTTGTCGTAATGCCCTGATTAAATCACATAGTAATCATCGTTGATATGTATTGAATCTTTATTTGTCAATTGCTCACCTGTAATTTGTTCACCCAGCATGTTAGTTATCTTATTGGAGAGACACCACTAGTGAATTGTGGACCCGGTCCATTCTTTACATCTGAATACATTCTACTGCTTTTACTGTTCTTTGCAAACAAACACCATTTTCCACTCGATACGTTTAATCCTTTGTTTTCAGCAAGCCGGTGAGATTGACAACCTCACTGTTACGTTGGGGCAAAGTACTTTGATTGTGTTGTGCAGGTTCCACGTTGGCGCCGGTTTCACTGGTGTTGCGCCGCACTACACTCCTCCACCAACAACCTTCACGTGCTTCTTGGCTCCTACTGGTTCGATAACCTTGGTTTCATACTGAGGGAAACTTGCTTCTATACGCATCATACCTTCCACTTGGGGTTCCCAACGGACGTGTGCATCTACGCGTATCACCCACACACACTAAGGGACGCGCACCACCTCCAAGGCCGCTCGGGCAAGTGGGGCCCCCGCTCCTTCTCCGTACTTCTTCGATGCCTGGAGGCTTCCGTGAAAATAAGGTATTGGCGTTGATTTCGTCCGATTCCGAGAATATTTCCTTACTAGGATTTCTGAAACCAAAAACACAGAAAAACTGGCACTTCACATCTCGTCAATAGGTTAGTTCCGAAAACGCATCAAAACGATGTAAAGTGTGCATAAAACATGTAAGTATCATCATAAAAGTAGCATGGAACATAAGAAATTATAGATACGTTTGGGACGTATCAAGCATCCCCAAGCTTAGTTCCTACTCCCTCGAGTAGGTAAACGATAACAAAGATAATTTCTTAAGTGACATGCTATCATAATCTTGATCAATACTATTGTAAAGCATATGATATGAATGAAGTGATTCAAAGCAATAGTAAAGATAATGACTAAACAATTGAATCATATAGCAAAGACTTTTCACGAATAGTACTTTCAAGACAAGCATCAATAAGACTTGCATAAGAGCTAACTCATAAGCAATAAATTCTTAGTAAAAAGCTTTGAAACAACACAAAGGAAGATATAAGTTTCAGCGGTTGCTTTCAACTTTAACATGTATATCTCATGGATAATTGTCAACACAAAGTAATATAACAAGTGCAATAGGTAAACATGTAAGAATCAATGCACACAGTTTACACAAGTGTTTGCTTCTAAGATAGAAAGAAGTAGGTAAACTGACTCAACAATAAAGTAAAAGAATGGCCCTTCGCAGAGTGAAGCATTGATTGCTATATTTGTGCTAGAGCTTTTATTTTGAAAACATAAGAGAGCATAAAAGTAAAGTTTTGAGCGGTGTTTGTTGTTGTCACCGAATGGTAGTGGGCACTCTAACCTTGCCAGACAGACTTTCAAAGAGCGGCTCCCATGAAATTTTTATTTTTGGGTGGCACTCATTCCAACCTTGTTTCACAAACCATGGCTAACCGAATCCTCTGGGTGCCTGCCAACAATCTCATACCATGAAGGAGTGCCTTTTTATTTTAGTTTTATTTAGATGACACTCCTCCCCACCTTTGCTTTCTCAAGCCATGGCTAACCGAATCCTCGGGTGCCAACCAACAATCACATACCATGGAGGAGTGTCTATTTGTAAATTTATGAAAGTTAATTAGTTCGGGGCTGGAACCCATTGCCAGCTTCTTTCTCAAAATTATTGGATAAGCGGATGAAGCCACTAGTCCATTGGTGAAAGTTGCCCAACAAGATTGAAAGATAAACTCCACATACTTCCTCATGAGCTATAAAACATTGACACAAATAAGAGGTAATAACTTTTGAATTGTTTAAAGATAGCACTCAAGCAATTTACTTTGGAATGGCGGAGAAATACCATGTGGTAGGTAGGTATGGTGGACACAATTGGCATAGTTTTTGGCTCAAGGATTTGGATGCACGAGAAGAATCCCTCTCAATACAAGGCTAGGCTAGCAAGGTTGTTTGAAGCAAACTCAAGTATAAAACGGTGCAGCAAGACTCACATATGAACATATTGTAAACATTATAAGACTTTACATCGTCTCCTTGTTGTTCAAACACCTTAACCAGAAAATATCTAGACTTAGAGAGACCAATCATGCAAACCAAATTTTAACAAGCTCTATGTAGTTCTTCATTAATAGGTGCAAAGTATATGATGCAAGAGCTTAAACATGATCTATATGAGCACAACAATTGCCAAGTATCAAATTATTCAAGACATTATACCATTTACCACATGAAGCATTTCCTGTTTCCAACCATACAACAAGTGAAGCGATCAACTTTCGCCCTTGAACATTAAAAGCATAAATGAAGAACACTAGTGTTCATATGAAAAAGCGGAGCTCGCTCTCCCACACATGAGCATGAATTTATTCAGAGAATGAAAATAACAAAACAAAACAAAAGTACACGCTTCCAAAGCAAGCAGAGTGGACTGATAAAGAGTAGTTTCACTGAAGAAACCCCGATAAGTTGTCGTATGGAAGAAGGATGCCTTGGGCATCCCCAAGCTTAGATGCTTGAGTCTTCTTTAAAATATGCAGGGATGAACCACCGGGGCATCCCCAAGCTTAGACCTTTCACTCTTCTTTGATCATAGTATATCACCCTCTTCTATTGACCCTTGAAAACTTCCTCCACACCAAACTTTAAGCAAACTCATAAGAGGGTTAGTGCATAATCAAAAATTCACATGTTCAGAGAGAACACAATTTTTAACACTTATGGACATTGCACAAAACTTTCCTGAAAGTTAATGGAACAAAAGAAACCCATTCAACTTAACAAAAGCGGCAATGCGAAAATAAAAGGCAGAATTGTCAAAACAGAACAGTCCGTAAAAACGAACCCGGGCACTTAACTTGCTCAAACTGAAAACTCAAACTAATGAAAGTTGCTTACATATCCGAGGATCACACACGTAAATTTGCAGATTTTTTGATTTTTTTACAGAGACTTCTGCTCAAATTCGTGACAGACAGCAAATCTGTTTCTGCGCAGCAATCCAAATCTAGCATCAACTTTACCATAGAGACTTTACTTGGCACAAAAACATGATAAGGGGAGGTTGCTACAGTAGTAAACAACTTCCAAGACTGAGCAAACAAAAGTGCTGTAGTAAAATAAACACATGGGTTATCTCCCAGGAAGTTCTTTCTTTAGAGCCATTAAGATGGGCTCAAGAATTTTAATGATGATGCTCTCATAAGGATGAGAGCCGCAGCAAAGAGAGTATCAAAAAGCAAGTATGAAACAAATTTAAGCCTAACCCTCTTCCTATGAAAAGGAGTCTTGTACACAAATAAATTCATGAAGAACAAAGTGACAAGCATAAGAAAATAAGACACGAGTAACTTCAAGATTCTCAACATAAAGAGGGGAAACCGAATATTATTAAGATGCATGTTTTCCTCTCTCATAATAACTTTCAGTAGCATCATTGATGAAATCCACAATATAACCATCACTTAAAACATTCTTATCATGGTTCATATGCATAAGGGTATCATTAATTTTGACATAAGAAAAACTCTTCTCATTAATAGTAATTAGTCAAGAATTTGAACATGGTAAACAAGTTGCATACTAAGGGAATGGTTTTTGGCAAGCCCATCATAACTATGACAAGTTTCATAAGGATAATTGTAACATGTTTCATATACATCAATTATCTAAACCAGAATATGTAATATCATCATTTTCACTAAAAGTAGAGGTCTCAAATATAGGATCTTCAAGCACAACATCCCCAAGCTTAGAGCTTTCAATATCATCGTTTAAGGGGACATGAATAATGCTTTCATAATCAGTACCAAAGAGATTTCAATATCAAAGGTAGTGTGCTCATCCAAATCATGATCACTAATATGGGTAAAGGGTATAGGAAGATCATCGTACTCAGATTCATTATCATAATAATCATTAGGAGCAACATGCTTACGGTTACCTATTGTTACCTCATACACGCATATGTCGTTACCTCTTTCTTCTTATTCCCCTCTTCTTCTTCTTCTTCTTCTTCTTCCCTTCTTCTTCTTTTCCTTCTCCTCGTTTCTCTTTTCTTAGGAGGAAGAGGCTCGAAGGAGGCTTCTCCACAGAACCTGATTTATTTCCGTAAACAATAGAAGAAACTTGGGAGGATTCCCCTTTTCATTAATAAGTTTGAAACACACAAGGGTCCTATCATATTTTGGCAAAGTGTCATCTTCTAAAATATTCTATATGTAAGTATTTGTATGGCAATTATTAATGCAATAAGAAAGACACCCATGCAGGACATCATCAATCAAGATCGTTAATATCTAACAAAGAAATTTTTCTTGATAACTCTTCACACTTCAAAAATAAGGTAAGTTCATCATGCTGATTAGGAATAATTTCATCATCACAATACAAATTTGCAGCACTCATGGGGTTCGAATTATCATTGGAGGAGCATTGAAAATTAAATTGACCAACTCTATGGCAAAGTTCACAAATAAAAGGATAGAGGGCACACACTTTTTCACCAAGATCATCTAGAGCCCTAGACCACTTTCTAGTTTTTTCATTCCTATGGTGGATACAATATTCATTTTTGATTTGATTAATTCCACAAGGTCTATGTATTCCACAAAAATTAACATGCTTATAGGAGATAGCATTCTTAGGAGTTTGAGCATGCTTATTGCAATCATTAACAACAATTTCATTCTTCATGCAAGCCTCTTTAAAAGGTTCATGATACTTATCAAAATTCTTCCTAGGCAATTCAATGTGAGAAGCAAAAGCTTTATAAAAATTTGCAACAACTTGAGAGTCAAGACCATAGGTAGCACTCATATTTCGAAATTTATCAGTATTCATAAAAGTTTCAATGCATTCATAATCATAGTTTATACCTGATCTTTACCTTTGTCGTTCTCCCACTTCAGCGCCTAATCCGACAGAAGGTCCCATTTAAACTCTTATTGTTGCGCGTGAATGATCCAGTAAGCAGATCCAGCAAGGTTTTATCCCTAAAAGAAAGTCTTGCATAGAAATTATCAATGATAACATTGCCATGAAGCTCATGATTGGGGCATTTGAGCATTAAGGACTTCAATCTCTCCCATGCTTGGGCAATACTCTCCATCATGAGGCCGAAATTATATATGGTTTCGATCTTTGTGAATTTCACTTGGAGGATAGAACTTAGAATAAATAGAGGCACAATATCCTTCCAATCAAGAGAGCGCCTGTCCTTCAGCTTTATACCAATGCGCGCTTTGCCAGATAGCTACATAACAAATAATTTCTTCCTAACTTCATCCATTGAAATACCCGCACACTTTGAATAACCCGCATAATTCATGCAAAACAAGAAATGATCTTCGGATGAACAGCTCCATCCCCTTCATAGCGGTTATCCATAACACGTTCAATAATTTTCAGGTATCTTGTAAGCAATACTTTCAGGGTGGATTTAAAATGTCACAAGCATAGAGTTATCGCTATGGGAGATAAAGTATATCAGAGCAAATTTTCTCCCCTAAAGATGGGAGGCTAAAAAGATCACATAAACTAGCTTCCCCAAGCTTGGACTTCTCCATAGCATTAGGAGTAATTGCATTCATACTAATAACATTGCTACTAGTATGCAAATAAGGTTCCATAGGTTTTTTAATTTTTTGCATCAAACAATTCTAAATCAGGAAAAAGATTAAAAAGCTCACTAAATTTTTTGTTGTTTTCCATTATGCCTAACTAGTGAAAATAAAAACAAGAAACAAAAAGATGCAATTGGAGTGATCTAAAGGAAATAGCTTCGAGCACAACGGCACCGGAAAATAGCTTAGTAGCCGAGATCCGGAGTGTGAGTACCTTTACCTTTCCTCCTCAAGATCGGCCGAAAATAGCTTGATGTCTACTCACGCTCTTTTCCTGTAGATGTGTTGGGCCTCCAAGAGCGTAGGTTTGTAGAAACAAAGCAGTTTTCCTTAAGTGGATCACCCAAGGTTTATCGAACTCAGGGAGGAAGAGGTCAAAGATATCCTCTCAAGCAACCCTGCAATCACGATACAAGAAGTCTCTTGTGTCCCCAACACACCTAATACACTTGTCAGATGTATTGCACTAGTTCGGCGAAGAGATAGTGAAATACAAGTAGTATGGATGTATATGAGTGGTAATAGTAATCTGAATAAAATATGGCAGCGAGTAAACATGCAACAAAACAATAAACAAACGGAGATTCGATGTTTGGAAACAAGGCCTAGGGATCATACTTTCACTAGTGGACACTCTCAACATTGATCGCATAATAAATAATAACTTCTCTCATTTGTGCTACATACACTCTTTTGTTGGATGACAAACACCATTCGTTGTGTAGGGCTACAAGAGCTCCCTCAAGCCGGAGTTAACAAGCGCCACAACATTCGGCATTCATATTTAAGTAACCTTAGAGCATAATAGATCTTTGCAATTTAAACCGAGTACTAACATAGCATACACACTGTCACCATAACACTATAAAAGGGGGAATAGATCACATCAATACTATCATAGCGATAATCAACTCCATAACCTACAAGAGATTATGATCATAATCTACGAGAAGAACTACACGATGCACACACTGTCACCATTACACCATGCAGGAGGAATAGACTACTTTAATAACATCACATGAGTAGCACATAGACTAGTAGCGATACAAAGCTCATAATATGGATCTCAATCATGCAAGCAATTCATGAAATCATTGTATTGGAGTATACAGAGAGAGATTAACCACATAGCTACGGTACAGCCCCCCAGGAGAATTACTCCCTCCTCATCATGGAAGCAGCGATGGCGGTAAGATGGATGGAGATGGCTTCCGGGGCAATTCCCCGTCCCGGCGAATGAAAGAGACTTCTGTCCCCGAATCTTGATCTGGAAGTTTTCTGTTTCGTCAATCGTCCTAGGTTTTTGCGACGAGACCTTAAGTAGCGGAAGGGGAGCCTCGGAGGGCCCGGGTGGGCCCAACACTAAGGGGGCGCGCCCCACCCCTTGGCCGCGCGCCCCGGCGTGGGCCCCTGGCCTCTCCGCATTTCTTGATGCTCGGAGGCTGATGAAAATAAGGTACATGGCGTTGATTTCGTCCGATTCCGAGAATATTTCCTTACTAGGTATTTCTGAAACCAAAAACAGCAGAAAACAGGAACTGGCACTTCGGCATCTCGTCAATAGGTTAGTTCCGGAAAACGCATCAAAACGATGTAAAGTGTGCATAAAATATGTAAGTATCATCATAAAAGTAGCATGGAACATAAGAAATTATAGATACGTTTGGAGACACATACTACCAGATGCTAGCTGGCTGCCGATTCTTGGCCTATGACGGTATCCCGCTTTAGAAAGATTTGCAAACGCCGGATGATGAGGCGGTTCCTCGGCAATGCCCACCATGAGGGGCTTGGGTTTTAGAGAAAGGCGACGATGGAAGTTTCGGGAGCGAGGGAAGACGCGATCGGTTCACGTCCCCGCGGTGGAGGATCGCTATGCCCTGCCAGCAATCCACTATATATGAATATATGTGTGTGGGGCCATAGGCGGAGTTGTTGGATCTAGTCTAGTTCTAATCTGCGGGTTGCGATGTCTAGGCGTGTCGCCTCTATAATTTATGTTTCTGAATATCTGTGCTAAGGGGTGCCCCTGCCTGGCTTTATATATCAGCCAAGCTATGGTTTACAAGAGTCCTAGTAGGATTTGTATTGGAGTCTTCTTTCTTGTAATTCAAGTTGATTTTTCTTATGGGTCCAGCTTCTCGAGTCCTTGTGTTGGTCCAGCTTCATAGTCGGCACCGGGTATGGCAATGTCGAGTACCGAAGGGTTATGCCCACATCACCGGACGATTCAAAAATCGAATGACTCCAAAAATCCAGTTGCATGGAGTTCCTTCATGCGTTCCTTCCTAACATGACCTAAATGGTGGTTCCACAAATAAGTGAAATTCTTATCATTTGCCTTATGGAAATTTAGCATCAGTGTTATGCATGTGTGTTTCACCATTAAGATTTATAATAACTTATCCATCGTACATGGATTATGGTCATAATTTGAACAACTCATTGCTTTCATTTGACCAGAGCAAAATAACAATTATAAAGTTCTTTATTATAAATCTGAAGGTCTAGGTAGAATGCCTATGATGAACATAATAATACTTCATTTTGTTCCAAACGTGCATTAGTACCATATTCCTTGTCAGTCACTTAGGCCATTATATTCTTATATTGCGTTGTGTTGTATGACATTTCATACCAATCAATATGGTACAAATACCCAAGAATTTCATTGTGTGATCAAACAAAGAATACATTCATAACATATATATCATCTATATACACCTGAGCTAGACTTTCTAGTCTTTTCTATCTTTCTGCCAAAACTTTTGTAGTTTCTCTTTTGGCTTTCCTCATATTTCAGAAAACACTTCAACATCAATAACTTCTAGATTTGTTGGTCAAATACCAATAACCTTGAGGTTCTTACTTTGAAGTTGATCATCACATGACAAGTGTTTCAGATTTCACTATTAGTAACTTTTTAATGTGATGAACAATTTCACTCATAATTTTTATCCATCGAATCATGACAACTTTCCGAGACCATTCTAGGCTCGTCAAGTTTAATCTTAGTATTCGCATGTGTAAATCTGGCTTGCACCCGTTGTATGCACACGTATAATCTATAACACCCGATCATCACGCGTTGCTTCGAAACAAGGAGTCTTAGCAACGGTGCATACTAAGGATGACCACTTCGTGGATATGCCAATATCGTTAGTGCCCGACCAATTGGAGGATCGGGACACCTAGCGTCTTCAACCTTCGTACATTTCCATAAAACTCATGAGTTTATGTAGTCTCACTAAATTATATTCTATCATCTTGTAATAAGGTCTTAGATATCACATATATCTCACACCTTTCTTATTATAGAAAACAAACTTTCCAACTCCTTACTTTTCAAACGGATTTGAACTTCAAGTTTCATGGAGACAAGATGATTTTAGGTACTAATCGAAACCATTGCTCTTTGAATCAGCAATGTGAGGTTTACCAAAAGTTTGCAATAAGACTTAATTATTTCTTGATTCTTTAACAATACGGTACCAACCGTAAAGATACTTGTCAGATTTAACAGTGTTTATCTCAATTACAAGACTAGCGCATGGTAGATAACGGATGCCAATTCTACAAATTTAATTCAAAATACTATCTAGACTATGTTCATGATAATTAGTTAAAGTTTTAATCTAATTACTAGTGAACTCCCACTTAATTCAACATCCCTCATAGTTGTTTAGTGGCACACAATCCATATTCACTACACCAAGTCCAATCATCACGCGAGATGATGTAGCTTCAATGGTGAACATCAACATGTTGATCATACCATCCATATGACTCGTGTTCAACCTTTCGGTTTCCTGTGTTCCGAGGCCATATCTGTACATGCTAGGCTCGTCAAACAAACCCAAGTATTTTCGTGCGTGCAACATGGCTTACACCCGTTGTATGTAAACGTAGAATCTATCACATCCGATCATCGCAAGATGCTTCAAAACAATGAACTTTTACAACGGTGCATACGAGGGGAGAACACTTTGTTATCTTGATATTAATGTGAGGGATCATCTTATAATGCTACTGTCGTGATCTAAGCAAAATAAGATGCATAAAAGGATAAACATCACATGCATGGATAATGTGATATGATATGGCATTTTCTTCTTGTGCCTTTGATCTCCATCTCCAAAACACACGAGCACGATCTTCATCATCACCAGCATTGTGCCAAGGTCAATGGCGCCGCTTCATGGTTGTCCACGATCTATAACAACTATTACAACTACTAACTCATAGTAATAAAATAAAGCTATTACATGGTGATTGACACGCAGGTCATGAAACAATAAAGATAACCATTAGGCTCGTGCCGGTTGCCATATTATAATAAGGATCATCTCTTACATCAAATATAAACATCATGACATTATGACCATATCACATCACATGCCCCTGCAAAACAAGTTAGACGCCTCTAATTTTCTTTGCATTTTCACGTGGCTTGGGGCTTTCGAATAAGATCCGATCTTACCTACGAACAAGAACCACAAGCTGATACAAGTGTTTTCAAGTGCATATTGTAAATTGGATCTTCACTATGGTGAGAGAAACAGACACCCGCTGAGCCACTTATGCAATACAAGTTGCATATCGAGCATGGAGCAAGTCTCATGAATGCGGTCATGTAAGGTTAGCCCAGGCCGCTTTATCCCCCATCCCGCAAGATGCAAAGTACACGAAAAGCAATCGACAACAAAAGCATCAACACCCACAAAACCATTGTGTTCTACTCGTGCAACAGATCTACGCATAGACACGGCTCTGATACCACTGTAGGGTTTGATGCATGGAAAATAAAAAAATTCTACCGCAAAGACGAATAAATCCAAGATCCAATCAATGGAAAATTCAAGATCTAATCTATGAGATCGGATCAACGAGATAGAAGAGAGACTAACCCTTGTACATCCAAAGCCTTAACGAGATCAGATATCGTGGTTGATGTAGACGATCCTTCCTGTGCTACAAACCGGCAGCACTTCCGTACTCGGTCACGCGTACGGTGTCGATGAAGTCCTTCCTCTCCCCGTTCCAGCGGGCAGTGCAGGAGTAGATCCCCACGGAATCCCAGCAGCACCACGGCGTGGTGGTGGTGGTGGAGGAGAATTCCTACAGGGCTTCGCCTAAGCCGGAGCAGGAGAAACTGGGAGGGAGGAGAGGTGGCAGATTAGGGTTGCGTACGGACCCATTTACGAAGTGGCGTTTGATGTAATCAGAGTACTCATCCGGTGTAAGTGATTTACATGATCTCATGGTCGAAGGATTATGTTACTATGCATCGAAAGTTTATAGCAAGTTGAACTTAATGATTTGATCTTATGCTATGCTTACTATGGCTGTGTCTCCATCACATCATTCACATGATATGATCTTGTTATTAATAGCATACAATGTTCATGATCAGGAAACTATGATCATCTATTAATCAACAAGCTAGTTAAACAAGAGGCTTACTAGGGACTCTGGTTGTTTACACAACCCATGTATCAATGTTTCCACTTAATACAATTATAACATGTGATGTAAACATTTATCATGAACACTAAGATATAACAATAACTACTTTATTATTGCCTCTCGGGCATATCTCAAACAAAGGCTTTGCCATACACTCAGCTAACGATTCTTTGTCGGGTGTTTACACTCGGCAAACGGTTCTTTGCCGGGTGTATACACTCGGAAAAGCCCTTTTGAATTACAATTCATCTCTCGCTTATTCGTACTTTTTGCAACAAAAAAAAGGTTTACAATGTATTGTTTCCATAGAGAATTTGAGATAGGATGTCGGTTTCGGGGGATTCACTCTTGTGTGCCCCAAACGGCCGGTCTAGCAAAAAATTATTTGGAGTGAGACCTAATATGTGCACAACTAGTTTAAAAAACAAAAAATGAAAAACCTTCACACATTAGCATTTTAAAAGACTTAGTTGAGGGAAAAAAACAACAAACTTAGAGTACATGGGAATTTATTTTTAAAAACCATTCACATAAATGATCTGCCATGTACGAAGATACATAGCTTTTAGACATCGTTTGTCATAATGAGCCTATATTATGCACACATGTGCATCTTAGGACGTCAAACAGTGTCGAAGAAAGTTTCCATTTCTTTGCACTAATAGTCCGTTTTTCATTTTCCGAGTGCCAAAACTGGGTTTTTAATGTGAAGCAACTACAAGAATTGTTCTATACATGTGATCTATTCCTTATGATAGGTTATCAAATATGTTTGCAACACTACATGGTGGGTACAAACTAGAAGCTACTTTATTTACTGACCATATAGACAGGTCAAGTTGCATTGCAAGAACATTTCCTTGATTGTCTCGTCATTATGACAAAACAATAATGTAATCTCACATGCTAGTTGTGCTTCGTAAGGTTATTCCTGGTACTGATTACGCTTTTGCGAAGATACCACATGGTTTTGTAGTGGCTCCTTTATTTTCTGTAATTTTCTATTTTTATATACTAGCACTTCTGAATGAACAAGTGTTCTACACATGGAATCCACCTTGAATTTTCCATCCACACGTATATTCAAGTGGGATTCGCTAGTCCTTTGCGCCAATTGGACCATTGCCAACCAACCAAGATGAGCGTTCCACGTTGCAAGACGGGGTCTAGTAGACATTTCCTAAATGTCACATTTAGTGGAGATATTTCATTAACTAGAGCGATTATATCGTCCTTCTGTTGAATGATGTTATATAGAGCCGGATATCATTCCCGGAGAGTAGTGTTTCCTAGCCAAATGTCTTCCCATAACCTATTATCGAAGCCATCCTTGATAGTAAATGATTCAAAGCACAACAAGTATTTCATTGCCCATTAGACCATCCCAGAAGTGTGAGTCCCTCAGTATCCAATAAAGATGGAACAACTCATTTGAGCCTATAGGATTATCTTTAGCACGATTAAGAAGTTCACATAGAAAAGAATTTTTATGCTCATCCTAGGGTACACCATACACATCAACTGAACTGCATGTGTATCACCCTTAGTGCGGGACGAATTTTGACATTAAGCCCTCCCTCGGAAGAGGCCAACACGACTACTACCAGAAAAATTGAAAAGCACTATTGACCGATTTGCTAGAGAATCTGTGTTACATATGTTGGCTACATGGTTAACTAGATCATGGAAGCGCGCGTTGCCGCGCCCGTCCATTCCGAGAAAGAAATAACATAACGCAGTTGAGAATAATTGGCTAGTTCAAATATTGGAGGAATATGGGCAATGTATGAGTCATGCAGTTCCTATAGAAAAATTATACATTGTACATTCTAGTCCAACGTTAAAAGATTTTACAAGCGGCAGTTAAAAGGGATCCATTGATGATACACACAATTTCTTCTAATATTGGAAATATATGAGTTATACAAATCCTTTAGAAAAAAGTCTAAATTATACATTCTAGTCTAGCGTGGACAGATTTTAAAAGCAGAAGTTAAAAAGGATCACATTGATTCTACACACAGCTTCTCCTAGTCTTTACAACCATTGTCAAAAAGAATCAATTCGGCTTCCAGGTGCATATGCTCCCTCTACCAAAAAATTATATTTCGAAATGTCAAAAAATTATAACAAAAAATTCTACATATACATCTCCATAATATACATGTGTTCGTCAAGTTTCACGAGGAACCAATATTTTTTGCAATCTATATAAAAAAGTGAAAATTTATCTTCTGAAAAGTTTTATTTCTAGCATTGAATTTTGCCTTTTTTACACACGCCACACGACAAGTTCGATTTTTCATGAAAGACTTTGTGAGCGCATAGGTGGCTATTCCACAACATGTCAACATGGCTCCGTTGATTTGATTAACAAGTTCAACCAAAGAGATCTATATGATGAATATATAGCAGGTACTTTGCACACAAAATTCTGAAATCTAGCAAGAATTGGACACCTTTGGTGCAGAGGGAGATGTTTCTACATGAATATGGTACAGTACCAAGTTACCAACACCACCTTTTCCAACCCATAGACGTACACACACACACTTTGTAAGGTATCAGTATCGACTGAATACAAGTTTGCTGACAGCTTGGTTTCAGAAAGCCGCTTATGCTCCTCTAGTATTTTGCTCTCGCCAAAATAGCAATTCCAGGAAAATAAGCGACCTTGTCTTCAGTATACATCACAGTCAGGATCGTCTACCACACCAGCAATGATTTTACCAACAGGGCTGAATGATGTGTGCTGCATGAAAGAAAAACGAAGGAGCAAAACATGCTCAGGCTGTTCCCCATCATCACCTCATGGAAGACACAAAATGCTTTAACCAAATATTGGGTACTGACTTCAATACCAGGATTTAATTAGGAAAACTCCAATACACAATGCAG
The DNA here is from genome assembly GCA_030979885.1 of Lolium multiflorum. Lineage (NCBI taxonomy): Eukaryota > Viridiplantae > Streptophyta > Magnoliopsida > Poales > Poaceae > Lolium > Lolium multiflorum. Next base: position 8,177 of record JAUUTY010000528.1, on the reverse strand, counting down.
CAAATAAACCAGTGAATATAGATAAGAGCATACAATGAAGCTTAGCCTTACATTCACTTCCCAACTGAAACGGAAATGATTGGAGATTTGAAAATTTTCCAAGTCGGTCGTTGGCGAAAATGAAGCTGAGGCTTACAACCACTAGGTCCAGAGTCATTGACTAAAGCCAGGAAATGCACAGAACCACTGCCAAAATGATTTTTACGTTCTGGTTAGTAGATTCACAATTCTCAGGAACAAAAAAACTATTTTGCCATAGAAAATAAATTACTTAAGTTTCTCAAATATCTCCAGACAATTAGTAATGCCTTTGTCATCATGCGTTGACTGGCAACAATAGCTTATTCCTTCACGGTCTAAAAACTGCATTCTTCAGACAATTAATACATTGTACGCGACTGGAGATGTCAGAGATGGAATGCATGGTTAAAAATCAAGAGAAGTTACCTTCCAGATTAGTTCTCCATTAATGCCACCAGAAAGCAGCATGTTATTCTTCTCTGCCAATATGGTAACTTCAGTCTGATAAAAGCCCTTGTAGAAATTCCCCTAGTTCTTCTGAAGTCAAAGCACAACAGATATGCATTTTCTTATATTTTAAATATACAAGAATCTGTAAGATAAATGCAAGTTCAAACAAACACCTGAAAGAGAAATATGTACCTCAAATGGTGCTGCATCCTGAAAATCAATGACTTCGTGCTATTCAGAATTCAGTGGTGACCAATGAATCGTAGAAAAGTATGACATAAGATACACATCATGCATTGTCGTTGCCCATACAAAATTTCCCAACTGCATAAAAGTGATACAGCAACCCCATCCAGGTCTGTCGCAACATCCATTGACGATATATCCTCTCCCAACAATTCCCACACGAGACAAACTCCACGCATCGCAAAATTCCTGTGTAAATCTGAAAAGCAGCGAGAGGATCAGAGGACACACTGAACTATGATTAATCAGCAGCTGCATGTGGAGTGAATGATTAACATTCAAGGTTGGTTAGTGGTTAGAAATGGTAAACCAGAAGAAGAATGTTGGGAACGGAAAGCTGAGCTGCACAAGTTTGACACTTGTGTTTTCCTGATAAGTCTTCGCTTGCATGCTAGCAAGACATTTCTCTTTTCAAACATGCTAAAAAAAGAAACATGTCCAGAATAAGAAAGTAACAGATTAATTTCAGGCAGTCCATGGCTTGCCCTGAAGTATCGCCTTTGGACCTCAGATAGGCGGCAGCGACACGGCCTTCAGGAGCACATGACAGCTTGCTTCACATGCATGCAGGAGGACAGTGGATCATGTGCTCATGCAATGCCCTTACTCTCCACAGGTGTGGTTCGAATGCTTGCAGGCAGCTAGGGTTAACATTTTGGAGCCGGGTACAGACAGCACCCTAGAAGCCTGGTGGAGTGCTGCGAGGGATTTGGTGCGCAAGAGAGACAGGATCGGCTTCGACACTATGGTCATTCTCACGTCGTGGTGGCTCTAGAAGCAGAGGAATGCTCGAGTTTTCAACAACACATCTCAGCAATTCAGTGTGCAGCAGCTGGTCGCAAGGATTAAAGAGGATTTCGACCTTTGGAAGTTAGCCAGAGTAGGAGGGAGTTTACCGATACCGCGAGAACAGGCTAATGTGTGTGTGAGGAGTTGCCGGTTTGTTTGTTCGCATCCAAGTTCCGGTCCTTGTAAAAAAAATTCTCTCCTTCTATAAAGATTTGGTACACCATTGGTGTACCCTCAATTTTTTTTCCAGGCAGTCCATCACTAACCATCGATGTCCATATTTCATATGTCAGAAATTCACGATATTGTTTCTTCGACTCACTGAATTCATTATAAAATACACCACTTGTGGTTTACAATTTAGCATTCAGTATGAGCAAAGTAAGCATTCTGCACACAAACATAACTTAGGATATGGTTTCTCTTCTATTTCCTGTGTCTTCGGGTTTTAAATTATTCTAAAAAATCTGGATTGAAAGATGACTACGTGTAGCTGAACTTTATTCTGATTTCTGACAGGTCTGGGAGCTCCATATATGGTATGGAGGCTTCCTAAGCTAATCTGTGGGCAATTTGCTATGTGTGACAAAAGAAACCTAGCTATCTCCTAGCTATATGCCGTTCGAGCTAAAACTGTAGGCTGAATAGTGGATTGGATCTGGATCTGATGCTTGGCCTGCATCAACTTCCCATGGAGGCATGGACCTTGGAGCACCCTGAAACGGGAGGTGACCACGGCAAACCCCTGATCCCGCCGCTACAGCCTAACCAAGAGTATAAAGAGGCAAATAGATCGAAGTCTATGAGATTGGGAAGAAAGATCGAGGCGAGGAACCGTACAAGGGGAATCGAGTGGCCGCTGCACCTTCAAGCCATCACGCAAAATCCAGCCCAGTAGAGCAATTTGATAGTTCCTGAAACGAAAAAATCATTGAACATGCCTTATTAGTAACATTGTAACACAGCGACGACAACATACCCGAAGGGGCGGAGGGTGAAAGACAGATGGAAGAAAGAAAGGAAGCAGCGGACACACATCATATATGGAGTTGGCATTAATTCATAGAAACCGGAAGGGAGACGGCTGAGCTTCATCGTCATTACTCTGCCGCTTTTGAAGGTAGGTAGTAGTATCACCATTCGTTAATTGCGGCGAAAGGGCACAGAAGGCGTTGTAGAGAACTAAACTGGGCCATAAAACCATCCGAGAGCGCAGGAACGTGAGGCCGAATAACAAGTTGTGAGTAGTGCGGCCCAAAGCAAAATCAGCTGCTTCGCGATCCAATAGGCCCGGTTAACCAGAAGGTGTCCAGCTCGATCCTGGGAGTAGCAGGCCAGCACCGGTAAGCCGGACTTCTCACGCTAGACAGACGGTAAAATGGCCCAGCGATACTTAGTGGGACTAATTGACGATCAGAGACGTCCTATGGTAAGATCAGACGGTTGGCAACGTCAAATGGTGGAATTTCCTTGGCTGTCATGTAGTGAGGTACGATCTAAAGTGAGACGGAGGCCACTTTCAGAATGGCTAGGGGATAAGGGAAATTCTATAAGGGCATGTGCAATAGTTGATATGACCGTCTTATCTTAACATCACCACGTAATCTAAATATAACAATTAAACATGATGTACAATAGGTTATTCTTTAATATTATCTTTAGTAACCATAAATTCTAAATTGGTGGTAGAGAGATTGTGCTAAGAGATCATCTCTTAATTAAGAGAAGGCAAATCTTTTTTTTAGCATTCTCTCTCCTCTACCTCAACATTTAACCTACGTGGCACTGCTAAGATATCGCCATTGTACATGTCCTAATTGTCGAGCTCTCCCCCATTTTTGCCTTATTAGGATTCTTGTTATAAACGTGACAAACAAATAACAAAGAACGAAACAAGAACACACGCAGGGGACACAAGATTTAACGTGGAAAACCCCTTCCAACACAGAAGAGGAAAAAACCATGGGCGCCAGCCAGCAAAACTTCACTATATCGGGGAGTGTTTACAAACGTCGTGGGTTATCTTATATTCTGATAAACCCTAGCCGACGGCTTACAAGATTTATATATGCCAAGCCTACTGGTGATTTGCAGTGTCTTCGCCCGTCAGGTTAGCCTCCCTTTAGTATGAATTTGGATCACAATATAACAAAGTCCACCTTGAGACAAATTCCATCTTGTAGCATGAACTTCAACAATCTCCTGAACAATAAAGAAAAACACTTGCTCGCGTCAACAGCCACTTGGGCTAAACAGTTATACCAACCAAGCTTGAGCAAAGCTTAAACTTGGAAACTGGAACTGGATTTGTCATCATATCAACAGGATTATCATGAGTACTTATCTTACATACCTTCAGTTTACCTTGATCAACAATGTCGCGGGCATAATGATCAATAATGTCTCTCATGGAACATTTGATCTTTAGTAAGCTATATTGCACTTTGACTGTCAGAAAACAAGTTAATGCAAGAATCATCTCCACAAAGCTCAGCATACAAACCTTTCAACCAAATGTACTCTTGCAGTCCAGCAATTGCCATATATTCTGCTTCGGTCGAGATTTGGCAACAAGAGGTTGTAACGTTGCCTTCCAACCACAGCCCATCCACCAACAAGAACACATAACCTGTGAGGGATCTTCTTCCAAATTGGCAGAAATCTGAATCCACATAGACCACGAGTTCCTCACCGGTCTTGCCAAACTTCAAGCAAGCTTTTGATGTACTATTTAAGGTACCGAAAATCCACTGAACAGATTTTCAATGTTCTTTACCGGGATTAGCCATGTATCGACCGACCAAACTCATAGCATATGACAAATCAGGGCGAGAAGACAGCAATACATCAAGGAACCAACAACAATAGAATATGGAACTCGTGACATGTACTCAATATCTCCATCGAGGGACATTGTAATGCTGATAATTTAAAGTGAGGAGCAATAGGTGTACTAACTGACTTTGCATCATGCATATTAAAACGATGAAGAACTTTCTAAATGTAATTTTGGACTAAGAAATAACACACTAGATTTTCTGCCTCTTGTAATTTCCATACCTAGTATTTTCTTAGCAGCACCAGGATCCTTTATCTCAAACTAACTACTTAATTGTGACTTTAAAGTAGTGATCTCTTTCTTGCTCTTGGCAACAATCAACATATCATCAACATATAACAGCAAGTATATTGGTGACCCATTAACAAACTTGATATAAGCACAACTATCATACTGAGATCTCTTGAACTTATGTGCAATCATAAATGAATCAAACCTTTTATACCATTGTCTTGGAGACTGTTTTAAACCATAAAGGGACCTCTTCAACTTGCAAACAAGATCCTCCTTACCAGGCACAACAAAACCTTCAGGTTGGTCCATGTATATCTCCTCCTCAAGCTCACCATGCAGAAAAACATTCTTTACATCTAGTTGCTCAAGCTCAAGATCATGCATAGCCACAATACCAAAGAATGCACGAATGGAACTATGCTTCACAACCGGAGAAAATAATCAATACCTGTAATTTGGCTGAAACCTTTTTTGTACTAACCTTGCCTTAGAGGCTCATTAGGAGACAAACCTTTCTTTCTTTTAAATATCCACTTACAGCGGACATCCTTCTTTTGTTTAGCATATATATCCCATGTGCCATTTTTGTCAAGAGATTGCATCTCCTCTGCATAGCAGAAATCCACTTCACGTGGTCAACGGATGCAATGGCCTCAGTATATGTAGCAGGTTCAGTATCATGCTCCACCAAGACAACTCAAAGCATGATGAACAAGATTACACTCTTCAATTAAACAAGGATCGGACCCTGTTACCTTCTACTATCAGAATAGAAACTATTTGTTTGCTAAAATAGGTGGTGAGTGCCAACAATAAGCACTCATTCTCAACAACATCAATTTCTTTCTCCTCCACTTGCTCCACCTGAACGCTAATCCTCTGTTTCCCATCATCAGAAATATCAGAAAAATCAATAGCATCAGAAACATCTGTAGACGAACTCTTATAAAACATGACAGCCTCATTAAAGACAACATTCCTGCTATGCAAAACTTTCTTAGTTTCAGGACCCATAACTTATATGTCTTAACTCCTGAACCATAACCAAGAAACACACACTTAACAGCCCTAGGTTCTAGCTTACCATTATTAACATGAGCATAAGCAGTTGATGCGCGTAAATGTACACGTCCGTTGGGAACCCCAAGAGGAAGGTATGATGCGCACAGTGGCAAGTTTTCCCTCAGAAGAAACCAAGGTTGATCGAACCAGAGGAGCCAAGAAGCACGTTGACGGTTGATGGTCACGAAATGTGATGCGGCGCAACACCAGGATTCCTCGCCAACGTGGAATCTGCATAACAAAACTAAAGCATTTGCCCCAACGAACAAAGTGAGGTTGTCAATCTCTACCCCTTGCTGTAACAGATTAACGATCGAGTGGTGAGGTTACAAGAAAACAAGAACAAGTATTGCGATTGTATGCTATGTAAAGAATAGGACCGGGTCCAGCTCACTAGAGGTGTCTCTCCCATAAGATAAAGCATGTTGGGTGAACAAACTACAAACTGACAAATAGAGAAAGGCATAACAATGCATATACATGATATGATAAATATAGTGAGATCAGGGCATTACAATAAAGTACATAGACCGCCATCCAACCGCATCTATGCCTAAAAGTCCACCTTCGTGTTATCATCCGAACCCCATTCGGTATTAAGTTGGTAAACAACACATAATTGCATTAAGTATGGTGTGTAATGTAATCAACAACTACATCCTAGGACACACAGCATCAATGTTTTATCCCTAGTGGCAACAGCAATCCACAACCTTAGAACTCCTACTGTCACGATCCCATGTGTCAATGAAGGCATGAACCCACTATCGAGCATAAATAATTCTCTGGAGCAGAGCAAAAACTTGGCCTGAGCCTCTACTAATAACGGAGAGCATGCAAGATCAGGGTTGAAATGGTTATAAACAAGATTGATAATCACCATAATCACAGTACTCTCTATCCATCGGATCCCTACAAACACAACATAGAAATAGATGATCCTGATCATGTTAGGCAGCTCACAAGATCCAATGAAGCACAACAAGGAGAAGACGACCATCTAGTTACTGAAGGACCCATGGTCCAGGGGTGAACTACTTACTCATCACTCCGGAGGCGACCACGGCGGTGTAGAGTCCTCCGGGATAGAATCCCCTTTCCGGCAGGGTGCCGGAGGCGATCTCCAAATCCCCCGAGATGTGATTCGCGGCGGCGGCGTCTTCTCTGGAAGGTTTTCCCGTATCGTGGCTCTCGGTACTGGGGGTTTCGCGACGGAGGCTTTAAGTAGCGGAGGGTCAACGCGGGGGCCACACGAAGGCCCAGGGGGTAGGTCGGCGCGCCGGTTTGGGCCGCGCCGCCCCAGCCCCGGCTGCCTCTGCCCCACTGCTATCTCTGTCTTCGGAAGCTCAGGCAAAAATAGGACCCCGGGCGCAGTTTCGTCCAACTCCGAGAATATTTCTTTACTAGATTTCTGAAACCAAAATACAGGTGTTAGCAACCGGCTCTTCGGCATCTTGTTAATATTTTTTCCAGAAATGCATAAATATGACATATAATGGGCATAAAACATTAGGTATCATCAATAAAGTAGTATGAAACATAAATTATCGATACGTTGGAGACGTATCAGCATCCTCTAAGTTTAGTTCTGTTCGTCCCGAGCAGGTAAAACGATAACAAAGATAATTTCTCAAGACATGCCATCATAATCTTGATCATACTATTTGTAAACATATGTAATGAATGCAGCGATCAAAACAAAGGTAATGACATGAGTAAACAAGTGAATCATATAGCAAGACTTTTCATGAATAGTACTTAAAGACAAGCATCAATAAGTCTTGCATAAGAGTTAACTCAAAGCAATAAAAAGTAAAGGTGCTGAAGCAACACATAGGAAGATTAAGTTTCAGCGGCTGCTTTCAACTTATAACATGTATATCTCATGGATATTGTCAACATAAAGTAATATAACAAGTGCAATATGCAAGTATGTAGGAATCAATGCACAGTTCACACAAGTGTTTGCTTCTTAAGGTGGAAGGAGATAGGTAAATTGACTCAACAACAATAAAAGTAAAAGAATGGTCCTTCAAAGAGGAAAGCATCGATTGCCGTATTTGTGCTAGAGCTTTTATTTTGAAAACATGAAACAATTTTGTCAACGGTAGTAATAAAGCATATGAGTTATGTAAATTATATCTTACAAGTTGCAAGCCTCATGCATAGTATACCATGAGCCCGCACCTCGTCCTACTTACTTGGACTACACTGGATCTTTGCATGCCATGTTTCAACCAAGTGTTACAAAGGGGTACCTCCATGCCGTCTGTACAAAGGTCTGTAAGGAGAAAGCTCGCATTTGATTTCTCGCTTTTTGATTATTCTCAACTTAGACATCCACACGGACAACATGGACAACAGATAATGGACTCCTCAAATGCATAAGCATGTAGCAATGATTATTATTCTCATATGAGATTGGAGAAGGTAACCAAACCAAACTTCCACCATGATCTTGCTTTAAGACGCCTATTGCTCTTCTCTAAATAATTTTTGCATGCTCCAACCACTAAAATGATAGATCCTTCAGACA